>JAVJIF010017361.1:0-71663 GCA_038442645.1 Agave tequilana
AAGAAAACCTTGATTAGACTGAGCATAAATAAAAAAATCGATAATTAAGACTTCCAGATACTAAGCGTCGATCACTCTGAAAGATATAGCCAAGAATATAGAATACCCATAGAAAATCTTGACTACTGACTTCTGAAAAATACATGATTGTAGATCAATTTGAGAATACCCAAGCTTCATAGAGTTGGTCGAAGGGATAATATAATGCTTCATTTAGTACTCTGCCGTTACACCTCCAGTCTATCCATATCTTAAGTTGGTATAAAGAAGACTAGAACAAAAAATGAAAAGATGAAAAGGACTAAGGAATTAAGGAAAGGATGATCAAGAAGGAATAGATAACTCTGTACTTGTAGTTGGACCGTATAACCAGGACTCATGCATTCTAGTTGCAAATTCTTTACGATTAATTTGTCATCTGGACGTACTAAGGATATGAGAGCCTAGGCTCTGACATTATCCTGTAATGCCCCGATCTCGCTGGTATGGAGACGTTACTGCGACGTATATACGCAGGTCGAAAATAGCATCGCATATATACGCTAAGCACCAGTTTAGGCAAGAATCAGAGTATAGAAGAACATGGTGCTTTATACATTCCAACATATGAAGACAATTACGAAGATATATGTAACACAATATTACAAGAATATTACATTATCGATAGTGAATTGCGAGAATACAAAGAGGTATACAATTATGAACTGTACAAAAGGCGCTCACGAGTCATAAAGGGAAAACTCGAGAGCCGAGCAAGGGGGCCTAAAAGGATGAGGCCTCAGACGATCAGCTATGATTCACGCTTCTTCTGCGCATCTCTGATCAACAACCGTGAATCCACAAGCTCCAAACTCTGGGACCTGGACATGAGAATCCAGGAGAGTCAGAACTCCCGACGATTGGGGTGGTGAATGCCAAGTAATGTGCAAGGATAAGCACACGTGTATCGATAAATTTGAATCATAAACATGTATTGAAAATCATGTCATGAGTACAGGCATACTGGAGCAGGAAAAGAGATAGTAAATGATATCAAGTAGGGAAAATGCATAGTATATATGATTAGAACAGGAGACTGGTGAAATAGAACACAAGTGGTAAGCCAAGATGAATACATATATAATATAATAATAATTATAAAACAAAAAATCTAAAGTAAAACTGATGAAAGCAAATACAACAAAACCAGCGGTGCTAGCCTAGTTTACAGCTTCATGAGATAAGTACGTCGAAGGAATAATCCAAACAAGAAAATCCTCATCTATATACCGTATATCTCACGTTATCGTAAGCTAAGTCCATACGACCCAAATTGCAAAACACGCAACAAATTATTAATTGGCATCTTTTATTATTACTCGTTTGACTTATATACTAGGTATGTGTCCTGGCATGCGACTTAATACACATACATCCTTATATGAGTCAGTCGAGGCTGGTTATTATAGACTGATGATGATTGATGGATCATATTTATAGTGTGTCCCGACACTGCCCGAGACACGACCGAGTGGGAATTAAGACACCCAACACGAGTCTTCATACGGGAATTAAGATACCCCAACACGAATCGTCAGTCCTATGACCACTATAAACACGAAATCACCGATATTTATTTAGTTTCCCCATCTAGGTATAAGTTTACCTTTTTGTGATTTATTATGTTATTATCATTTATGTGAATAGTAGGAGCATGACATGTTCAGGAATTCAGGAGTACAAGAGTACAAGCATAACAAGAATACAGGTCACTATATATAATACAGGATAACAAGTACAAAATTCTCGTAAATGTGATAATCAGAAGTCAAGTGTTAACATGACAAGTGGCAGGTGATAAGTAATATCATAACAGGGGCAAGTGTCAAGTAGTAGCATGGTCAGGTGATAGCATGACAGGGCGTGATATCAGGCAGGTGACAAGAGTCAACATGGTAAATGTTAGCACATCAAGTGAAAGCATATCAAGCAATACAGGAAACAGTACCGATATAAGAAATCGGTATGTGTAGTCTCAAGAAATAGTATAAATAAGATTTCAAACTCTTTACAACCATAATAAAAGAATGGATAAACTGGCAAGCAGACAATTAGCAAGCTAGCAATAGGGCTAAGCAAGCTGGAGGCACGAACGGCAAATAATGTTTAATCATTAGCGTGCTTGATCATTAGAGTGCTTGATGAAGCTACTAGAATGACTCAGCTTAAAAGGTGAGTCTAAAATCTAGCAGAGTTTTCCTTAGATGAATCTAATGATAAAGTGTTGAGTGCTAAGCATACCTACCAGGCAGAGCATAAGAGACCGACGGTCTAAGCACACTCTTCTTTTGAGGAAGTGGGCGAGAGCCCGGAGGCTAAAGTATGCACGGAGTCTAAGCATATTCTCTGTAGCTACCACAAAACCCACAAGGTTGCAAGACTTTAAAACCAATTGGTAGCTAGCCCGAGAGTAGGCAGAAACTCAGAGTCTGTACAAGGGTACTTGCATTGTTAGTACCACACATGCATACATATATACGTGATAAGAACTAGACTATCATGGAGTGGTGAAGCCCAGAGGCTGAGAGTAGAGCTCGGAGGCTAAACGCAACCCAAAAGTTGTGTATAGAAAGCCCGGAGGCTAAATGCTGCCCGAAGGCTGGGTATGGTACCGCAGAAGTATTAGTGTCAAACATATGCATATAATAAAGCGGTAATAGACAACATCACAGGCATGTCATATGTAGAGTAAGTAAACTATTTTTAGTATAATCATTCGTCACATGCATAATACATGTATAGTTTTAAGCATTCGTTCACATACAAATACAAGGGCACAACCCAATATAAATTACAAATACTGAATAAAATATATATTCGACCTATCAAAGTGAAACGCAAAACGAGGCAAGGACACTCGCTTAAATCTTAAAAAAGTCGCAGTCTCAGAGTCTCAAAACAACGTGCACGCCACAATATTTATATTTAATATATATATGTATATTTAGAGAGAGGAAATAAGAGAGAGGAGAGAGAGAGGAGAGCTTGAAAGAAAGAGATCTTGAGAGAGAAAGAGAAAGAGAGCTAGGAAGAAAGATCTAGAGAGAGAAAAAGAAAGAGCTAGAGAGAAAGAAACCTGGAGAGAGAAAGAAACCTAGAGAGAGAAAGACCTAGAGAGAAAGAGAAAGTGAGCTAGAGAGAAACTGATGAGAGAGAGATATAGATAAAGAGAGAAATGGATAGAGAGAGAAGGATAAATGTGAGAGAGAGGGAGAAAGGGGGGAGGGGGGAGAGAGTAAAAGACAGGAGAGTAAAGAGGGAGAGGGGGTTGCTGCCCCTTCCTCTGCTCATGCACAGTGCTCTCGAGGGGCGAGAGAGAAAGGGAGAGGGGGCTTCTACCCTTCCTCTACTCACGCACAGTGCTCCAGGGGGGCGCCCTGGCCACTGGTGGCCGGTGGTGGCGCCGACCAACCGAAGGAGGGGGGGGTGAGGGAGATTAAAGTTGAAGATTTTGATGATGGTGGTGGATTTGGTGATGGAATTGGTGGAGATAATGGAGGTGATGGTGAAATTGAGAAGAGTGAAAGTAGGAGTAATAAGGGTTGTAATTTACGAGGAGGATGGTGATTTGGTGGTGGTGGTTGGTGAGATGATGAAGATGAAGATGATGGTGCTATTGGTGGATGATGAAGGAGGAATTGGTGGTGGAGTCGGGTGAAATTTGAAGAGTAAGAAGATGGGGGTGAGGCTGGTAGCGCCAGAGGTGGTGGATATCGCGCCTGAGGCAGCGGCGGTGGTGGCGTTCTCTAGGGAGAAGAGGAAGGAGGGAGAGAAGAAAGAGGGGGATAGAAGAAAAGGAAAAAAGAAAAAGAAAAAGAAAAGGAAAAACAGAGAGAGAGAGAGAGAGAGAGAGAGAGAGGAGAGAGAGAGAGAGAGAGAGGGTGATGGAGGGAAGTTGATGGGGACCAGACCCATGTGGGGGGGAGTGGGTCGGTAGGTGGGTTGGGGGGAAAAGAAAAGAAAAAGAAAAGAAGGAAGGGAAGGAAAGATACAAAAATTATAAAATTATAATAATATCGAAAAATCTCTATTGTTCCAAAAAATCCCTAAAAATACCTAGAGGTAGTAAACATCACTCTGAGAAATAATATAAAATAAGTTTTAAAAATAAAATTTTCTTTTTAATTTAAATTCTTGGAATCAACCAGCAATACTGGACGACACCAAATCCGTCCGAGTTTTGATAATTTCAGAAAATTCTCCAAAAATACATTTAGATAGAAAATGTAATTTTAAGAAATAATATGAAAGCATATTTTAAAAATTTAAATCCATTTGTAAATTAAAAATCTTAGAATCGACCATCGATACCAGTCGACACTAATTTTTAAGATTTTACAATTAAATTCGGAAAAATTTCAGAAAATCATGAAAAATCTAAAATATTGGAAAATAATGTTTGAAACTAAAATCAGTCAAATCTGACTACCAAAAAGACCAAATCGAGCATTACACTAGGACAGATCCCCAGTTAAGACGAGGGCTGACTCCGAGTCCACGAATCCAGATCCAAAGCAAAACAATCACATAATTAATCTTAAAACAAAGAAAATACAAAAATAAACCAAAAATATGATCGAAAAATCTGAATACGTATCTACGTACGTATTCTGGGAACAGGGTGTTACATAAGTTAAAGGGAATTCCAAGGGAAAGAAGAAAATGATTTTATTGTTTTGATTACCAAGTTTAAAAGAAAAGAAATAAATAAAAAAAGAAAGAACATACCTCTGAGTAATTAAAGGAAAGCAAGGGATCAATTAAGTTAAGTAATAATGAAGAGAAGTGAGACAGTTATATTGGCTGTCACTCTCAATATAACTATCTTTAAGGAAGATTATATTTAGTGTCACTCTAAAAATAATTCATCCTCTCTTATCTGTCATGAAACTCTCCCTAATCCAAGTTATAAAGGAGACATAATTATAAAGAAAGCATAAAGAAAGCAAATAAAAGTAAAGAAAGCAACTAAAGCAAACAAAAGAATTAAATTTAAAAGAACAGAAGAACCTTTATTGAAGCTGTCACCATCAATTACAAGCACTCTGTCTTCTTTCTACAATTCATTCTCAAAAATTGAAAATACAATGGACAAAAAAGAATCCTAATCCTAAAACTTTCTCTAGAGTTGTGTTGTGGAGTCCTCCCCTATGGAGTTGTACTAAGAAGATGTGATTTTCCCTATGCTCTGAAAATCACCTAGAGGGGGGGGGGGGGTGAATAGGTGATAATGCTAATCAATGGACAAATTAAAAATTAAGATGTAACAATCACCACACAAGATTCACAAGATGAATGAAAGCAAGTAAATATAGCAATGATGATGATAAGCAAGTAATGAGTGCAAGAATGTAAACCAATCGCAAACACAAGGATATGTTATCGAGGTTCGAGCACCCAGCTCTACTCCCCGCCTTCCCCAGAAGGATTCTAGCTACTTCCACTATCTCAAAGAAATCACAATTACACCGGAGTACCCAACTCCACAATCTCAATTACAAACAATTTCTGAGTAGTCAAAAGACCACAAACTCTCTCTTTCAAATGTCTCTTCCCTTACAAAAGGTCCTTAGAGAACAATGAGTAGGAATGAAGCTCTTGTTGTAAGTGAAGAAAGAAAACTAAATCAGAGAGTATTTCAAAAACACTTCAGAAAATGAGAGAGAATTTGAGCACAAAAACCAAGAAACAAAGCTCTTTTGAATGCCTTAAACTTTTGAATTTTTCTTGCAAAAATTGTTGTAACCAATCTCTCCCCAAACACCCCTATTTATAGGAGAGGGATAGGGTTTAGGGATAATACAAACTTAAGGTTAATTAAGTCATATTAGATTTGAAATATATCCCTAAATCAAATTTTAAACACAAGAAGACAAAATAAAACAGCTCATTAAAAACTGCCCGTTACTGTTTAACGGATAGTTCGGTCGACTGGCCGGTCGACCGTACGTCCAAAATTATGACTGTTGCAGGCCAGCGGTCGACCGCCTGGTCGACCCAATCTATCCGAGAGCAGACTGAGTTACAGTCGGTCGACCGTGCGGTCGACAGCAAAAACGTGCACACTGATACATGAACACCCAGAACTACAGTCGACTGGGCCGGTCGACCGGCCAAACCTGACATAGGTCCGGTCGACTGTCCGGTCGACTGGCTCAGGTCAAAACCAGGTTTTGGACAGAAAAATTAAAAGGGATTTTGATTTTGACAAAAATACTTTTGAACAGGGATTACCATAAAACATAAGTATATATCTGTAGGCAAAATCTTGTATCCAAAATATTTTGTATAAATTATAAGAAATTATTTTGGATTAAGTGTGTGCGCAAAAATGTGTGTGATAGAGCTTCAAACCTATCCACTATTCTTTAACAAATTATAAAACTAAAAACAAAATAATTAAAGACTTCTTGAGCAATCTTCAAGTCTTTGAGCCATGCTATCCTTGCTAGAGCCTTCTTCTTCTATGATCCTTCCTTGATGTGCAATATGCCTTCATAGCTTTATGAACCTAGAAGTTGTTGCAATAGCAAGCAATGCCCTCCAAACATGGTACTTATCCTGAAACTTATCTTAAGCAAATTCATTAGTACCAAATAGCTCTTATTTGGTTTGTCATCATCAAAACACAAAACAATTGGAGAGTGTAAACTCTTGGGCCAACAATCTCCCCCTTTTGATGATGACAAAACAAATAGGCTGTAAACAAAAATATAGGGGAGGAGAAAACTCCCCCTCAAATTATGCTATATGAAAAACACAAGAATTTATTGAAAACAACAAAACAAAAAAATGCTCTTGATACTAATTGAAACCAATTGAAATAATACCAATAAAACACAATAATTCACAACCTTATAAAACACAAAATTCATAAAAAAAACAAAAAAAATAAATTCACACAAAATTCATAAAAACAAAAACAAATAAATTCATATAGAACCAAGACCAAATGAACTTATTTTTGTCCATGTAAACTTATTCTCCCCCTTTTTGTCATACATCAAAAAGGGTATGAAAAACATGTCTATTCAATAACACAAACATTAAGTTCTCCACAAATAAACGAGAATCTAGCAAAATCAAGTGGTTTAGTGAAAATATCGGCTAGTTATAAATCCGTAGAAACATAATCAATATCTATATCTCCTTCTCAAAATGATCTCTAAGAAAGTGATATCTAATCTCAATGTGCTTGGTCTTACTATGTTGATTTGCATTCTTAGTCATGTGTATAGTACTAGTATTATCACAAAATATTTTTATATGATCAAAATACAAATCAAAATAAAGGAGAGTATGTTTCATCCAAAGGACTTGTGCACAACAAGCCCCCGCGGCAACATACTCCGCCTCGGCGGTTGAGAGTGCTACGGAATTTTGTTTCCTAGAGGACCATGAAACAAGACAATTACCAAGAAATTGACATGTCCCACTAGTACTCTTTCTATCTACTCTACAACCCGCATAGTCGGCATCCGAATAACTCGTCATTGAGAAATCTCCGGTTTTCGGATACCATAGACCCATCCCAATAGTGCCCTTAATATAACGAATAATGCGTTTTACCGCAATAAGATGGGACTCTTTAGGACACGATTGAAATCTAGCACAAAGACACACACTAAACATGATATCCGGCCTACTTGCCGTTAAATATAAAAGACTTCCTATCATGCTTCTATATAATTTAATATCAACATTTTTATCTTGGTCATCTTTATCAAGCTTGGTTGTAGTTGCCATGGGAGTGTTGCAAGTCTTTGAGCCTTCAAGTCCAAACTTCTTTACAAGTTCCTTTGCGTACTTGGCTTGACTTATGAACGTCCCGTTTTGCAATTGCTTGATTTGGACAAGGAAGAAGAAATGAGCTCACCCAATGAAGACATTTCAAATTCAAGTTGCATGACCTTTCAAAATCCTTGCATAAAAGCTCATTAGTAGAACCAAAAATTTATATCATCTACATAAATTTGCACAATTAATATATCATTATCAACATGCTTAGTAAATAGAGTTGTGTCTACTTTGCCTTTAACAAAATCATTTGAAATTAGAAAACTAGAAAGCCTTTCATACCAAGCTCTAGGAGCTTGTTTCAATCCATATAAAGCTTTATCAAGTTTGAAAACAAAATCGGGATGAACATGATCAACAAAACAGGGAGGTTGAGAAACATAAACTTCTTCATTAATAAAACCATTCAAAAATGCACTTTTCACATCCATTTGAAAAAGTTTAAAATTTTGAAAGATGCAAAAGCTAGTGTCATCCGTATGGCTTCAAGCCGCTACGGGTGCAAAGGTCTCCTCAAAGTCAATTCCTTCAACTTGAGTGTAACCTTGGGCCACTAACCTAGCTTTATTCCTAATGACATTTCCGGACTCATCCATCTTGTTTCTAAAGATCCACTTAGTACCAATTATTGGTCTATCGTGGGGCTTAGGAACAAGGTGCCAAACTTGGTTGCGCTCAAATTGATTGAGTTCCTCTTGCATGGCAAGCAACCAATATGGGTCCCTCTCAGCTTCGAGAATGCCTTTGGGTTCAAAATGAGAAATGAAAGCAAAGTTACCACATAGGTCATGGAGTTTGGAGCGTGTTGTGACTCCTTTGGATGCATCACCCAAGATGAGCTCCTTAGGATGATTTGTAGCGTATCTCCAAGCTTTAGGAAGCGGTTGAGAGCTTTTCTCTTTATCCTCTTGAACATCACCAATTGATTCTTGCTTTTCTTCTTGAGCGGGTGAGTCCTTCAAGGATAGTCTCTCCATGTCTTCACCTAATGGTTCAATCTCTACAACATTCTCAACAACCACATTAGATTCTTCAAACTTAACATGCATGGTTTCTTCAATAGTAAGTGAAGATCTATTAAAAACTCTATATGCTTTGCTAGTAGAAGAATATCCAATAAAGATAGCTTCATAAGCCTTAGCATCAAACTTACCCAAATTCTCCTTAGTATTTAAAACAAAACACTTGCATCCAAAAACTTTAAAATATGCAACATTAGGTTTTCTAGAATGATACATTTCAAAAGATGTTTTGGAAGAATTCTTACACACATAAATACGATTTGAAATATAGCATGCGGTGTTTACGGCCTCGGCCCATAAATATTGAGGGAGGTCATATTCACTTATCATTGTCCTAGCCATCTCTTAAAGTGTTCTATTTTTCCTTTCTACAACTCCATTTTGTTGTGGAGTCCTAGGACAAGACATTTCATGCTTGATTCCCTTTTCATCACAATAAGTCATGAAGAGTTGGTTAACAAACTCACCACCTCTATCACTCCTTATTCTCAAAATCGAAAAACCTTTTCTTTTTCAACCTTTTTCGAAAAATTTTGAAATATGAAAATGTTTGATCTTTACTTTGCAAGAAGAAAACCCAAGTGAAACGGGAAAAATCATCAACTAAAACAAATGCAAATCTACTATCATTTAAACTTTTAGCTTGTGTTGGTCAAAAAGATCCATATGAATTAGTTCTAAGGGCCTAGTAGTCATGATATCCTTAATTGGTTTGAAGGAAGACTTGGTTTGTTTCCCAAGTTGGCACGCACCACAAATGCGGTCTTTCTCAAACTTCAAGTAAGGTATACCCTTTACTAAATCCTTAGAATTAATTCTAGCAAGATGGTCAAAAGATGCATGTCCTAATCTTCTATGCCAAAGCCAAGAATTTTCATCAAAAGCATTCAAGCATTTAGTAGAACAATCTAAATTAAGCATGTCAATAATGTAAACATTATTATCACGAAAACCGGTAAGAATACAAACATCGGATTTAACATCAAAAATCTTGCAAGAAGAATCATCAAAAACAACTTTAAGTCCACGGTCACAAAGTTGACTAATGCTAAGCAAATTATGTTTCAAACCATCTACTAAAACAACATTCTCTATAATAGGAGATGCACCAATTTGAATGTTACCTATACCGATGATAGTTCCTTTGGAGTCATCCCCGAAGGTGACGGAGCCACCTTCCATGTACCTTGATAGGGTTGTAAAGTTGTTGATATCCCACGTCATATGTCTTGAACAACCACTATCAAGGTACCACCGCTCCCTACGTCTTGGAGCCTTGGTGTGTACCTACATCAAATAATTTAGGACTTGATTTTGGTACCCACATTTTCTTGGGTCCTAGGGGGTTAGTTTCATTAACCCAAACAAGATTATTTGATCTATTAACTTGGTCATAACAAAATTTAGCTAAATGTCCATTCTTACCACAATACGTGCATCTATATACTCTACCATATTTGAAAGCATAATGAGTGTGTGATTTGTGAGCATGAGAGTTGTGAGCATGAAAAGATTTAGCATGTGTAGTGTGAGCATGAGTAGACTTAACATGTGAGGTGTGCTTTTTGGAAAACTTTTCTTCAAGTTTCTTTGTGTTAAAAGCACAATTTTTCAAAACTTTTTCAAAATCATTAATTTTAGATTTAAAAGAAGAAATTTCATTTTTATCAATCATAGGAGATTTTGCCTTACAAGAAATCTTGTAGGCACTAAATTCTTCTTGAATAGAAATGAGATTAGAAGAAAGATCATCTTTTTCTTTAGAAACTATAGCAAGTTGATTTTTAAGAAAAGCAACTTCTTTTTGTAATTTAAAACATTCAATCTTTTTATTGTCATAAGTTTCAGAAAGTTCAACAAAGGCATGTACAAGAACTTCCTTACTTAGTTCATCATCTTCATCATCATGAGATTGAGGGGTTACCTTAGGAGTGTTTGCCATGAAACACATGTTCGCCGTATCCACCTCTTCTTCGACTCGCTTTCCAAATCCCACGTTGCCTTGTATGCTTTCTTTTCCTCCGGTTTCTTTGGCTTGAAGGAGGAAGTCATCTTCTTCTTAAACTCCGGGCAATCCGCCATGATATGTCGGGTTTGCGGCAATTGTAGCAAATGATCCTTCTCTCCTCTTTGCCTTCAAATTTCCTCCGGAAGTTGAGCTTGTTCTTCCGGTACAACCTCTTGACATTCCGCACAAGTAGAGTTAGCTCCTTATCATCTTCTTCGTCTTCTTCATCGTCATCATTGGTGGATGAAGTCTTGAAGGCTATGGATTTCTTCTTTGAAGTAGTGGCCTCTTCTCTTGCCTTCTTCTCCATCTCATGGGTCTTTAGGTTCCCAATGAGACTAATGAGGTCCATCTCGTCCTTGTCGTTCAATTCTTTTAAGGTGGTGGCCTTTATCTCCCATGAAGACGGAAGAGCCCGAATCACTTTCCGCACCTTTTGATCGTTGGAGATGTCATCACCTAAGGAAGAAAGACCATTAGTGATTTTAGTAAATCTTGTAATCATACTATCAATAGACTCATCATCAATCATTTTAAATGACTCATATGGGACCTTAAGAGATCTATCTTAGCTCTCTTGACTTGTGAAGTCCCTTCGTGTGTGACCAATAAGTGTTGCCAAATCTCATAGGCGGATTGGCAATGAATTACCCGTGTAAGGTCATCCTCATTCAAGGCGGTTAATAGGGAGTTTTGGGCCTTGGAGTTAGCCTCGTATTCTCTAAAGTTGAAGTCGGTCCAAGTGCTCTCATCACCATCGGGTGCTACATAGGGTTTGGTCAAGGACTTGGCCACTAAACTACCCAAAGGTTGCAAAAATATAGTCATCCTAACCTTCTAAATAGGGAAATTAAGTCCATCAAATTTAGGAGGGGTTTTAATGTTATCGGCCATGTTTACTAGTGTATGAATGTATGAATGAAAATGTTGATTAGCAAATTTTAAGGATCTCTCTATGGATGTTAAGCCAAAACCTAGAGTCCAAGTTCTGATACCAATTGAAAATCACCTAGAGGGGGGGTGAATAGGTGATAATGCTAATCAATGGACAAATTAAAAATTAAGATGTAATAATCACCACACAAGATTCACAAGATGAATGAAAGCAAGTAAATATAGCAATGATGATGATAAGCAAGTAATAAGTGCAAGAATGTAAACCAATCGCAAACACAAGGATATGTTATCGAGGTTCGAGCACCAGCTCTACTCCCCGCCTTCCCCAGAAGGATTCTAGCTACTTCCACTATCTCAAAGAAATCACAATTACACCGGAGTACCCAACTCCACAATCTCAATTACAAGCAATTTCTGAGTAGTCAAAAGACCACAAACTCTCTCTTTCAAATGTCTCTTCCCTTACAAAAGGTCCTTAGAGAACAATGAGTAGGAATGAAGCTCTTGTTGTAAGTGAAGAAAGAAAACTAAATCAGAGAGTATTTCAAAAACACTTCAGAAAATGAGAGAGAATTTCAGCACAAAAACCAAGAAACAAAGCTCTTTTGAATGCCTTAAACTTTTGAATTTTTTTTGCAAAAATTGTTGTAACCAATCTCTCCCCCAAACACCCCTATTTATAGGAGAGGGATAGGGTTTAGGGATAATACAAACTTAAGGTAATTAAGTCATATTAGATTTGAAATATATCCCTAAATCAAATTTTAAATACAAGAAGACAAAATAAAATAGCTCATTAAAAACTGCCCGTTACTGTTCAACGGATAGTTCGGTCGACTGGCCGGTCGACCGTACGTCCAAAATTATGACCGTTGCAGGCCAGCGGTCGATCGCCCGGTCGACCCAATCTATCCGAGAGCAGACTGAGTTACAATCGGTCGACCGTGCGGTCGATCGCAAAAACGTGCACACTGATACATGAACACCCAGAACTACAGTCGACTGGGCCGGTCGACCGGCCAAACCTGACATAGGTCCGGTCGACTGTCCGGTCGACTGGCTCAGGTCAAAACCAAGTTTTGGACAGAAAAATTAAAAGGGATTTTGATTTTGACAAAAATACTTTTGAACAGGGATTACCATAAAACATAAATATATATCTGTAGGTAAAATCTTGTATCCAAAATATTTTTGTATAAATTATAAGAAATTATTTTGGATTAAGTGTGTGCGCAAAAACGTGTGTGATAGAGCTTCAAACCTATCCACTATTCTTTAACAAATTATAAAACTAAAAACAAATAATTAAAGACTTCTTGAGCAATCTTCAAGTCTTTGAGCCATGCTATCCTTGCTAGAGCCTTCTTCTTCTATGATCCTTCCTTGATGTGCAATATGCCTTCATAGCTTTATGAACCTAGAAGTTGTTGCAATAGCAAGCAATGCCCTCCAAACATGGTACTTATCCTAAAACTTATCTTAAGCAAATTCATTAGTACTAAATAGCTCTTATTTGATTTGTCATCATCAAAACACAAAACAATTGGAGAGTGTAACCTCTTGGGCCAACATGCTCTACCCCTCTATTTATAGTAGAAGTAGTGGATAGACTTTCAGTAGAAGTTGTGCAACCATCTTTAGAACTTGAATTTAAACTTTGAATATTAAGATAATATCCTATCTCTTGACTTGGGGAGCAATCTATTATCAATTTTTGAATTTGAATCATCCCCTTATCTCTAGACTTGATTTGATTTATTCAAAATTTTATATGAAAATTCAATTCTGAATTGGTCTGCAGCTAGTTGGCGTGTTGATTGCTAAATACAATTTATCAAACAACAGAATTAGAAATAATGGTCAACATAAAAATTATAGCTCTTTAAGTTCTCTTTCTGGAGTATATTGAATCATCATATCTAAGTTTCTATAGCGAAAGTTATGCTCAAAATGCTAAAGGTATCCAGTCTAAATTTGAGCCTAAATTGATTTAGAACTCTGAGTTTAATTGAATTTTTATCCTTATCTCCAAATACGATTGCTTCATCTCATCTGCTGATCTTCTCTCTATCTATTTATCATCTTGAATTTAGACATTAAGATAAGTGAGTTGTAGGAATTATTACAGAATAATGTAGGAATGCAGTAACAATTATGCAATATATGTGTCCAAACACACCCCCACACCTATCTTTTACTCGTCCTCAAGCACAACAAAGAGAAAAGAAAAACTAAACTGACCTACACGGTTGCACTTAACACGTCCAACAAGCCATTAAACCTCTAAGTTAATCCTAGAGGACAAGTTTTGTCTTGTGAGAGTTTTTAGTGGATTACACTGACAAAGTCCATAAAGGGAAAGAAATAAATATTTAGTATTTTTGAAAATGTATTTTGAAAAAAAGAGAGAATATTTGAAGTATTTTTATAAGACTTAAGCAATTTATAAGTTATAGGAGCACCAAACTATTCATCCCTAGAATTAGTCTCTATTTAAAGACTTGTTATCAATCAAGATTAGGAATAAAATTATATTCTTATCTAGTCTATTATTTTACCCTAAGTCATATGCATCTTGTGACCGTAAATATTTTAACTATGGGTTTTTTTTAACTCTAACTCTTATGTCTTATTTATGTATATATTGGTGATAATATTCTTTAGCTCTCTTAGTCTTTCCAATTTGTCCATGTAACTGAAATCACCTAGAGGGGGGGGGGGTGAATAGGTGATTATGCTAATCAATGCACCAATTTAAAAAATGAGATGATGCAATGATCACTCAAAGCAAGATTAGAAGCTGAATACCCCGTGAAGGGCTCTGAACTCCTTCCTCGTGATTCCTCTAAATAAGAGTTTGAGAGGTGCGCAATGCAATCTTGTTGTGAGAGTATTGATCGACAATATAAGAATGAATGGAAAGCAAGTAAATAAAATAAGTAAACCAATCGCAAACACAGAGATTTGTTTCGAGGTTCGAGCATCCAGCTCTACGTCCCCGCCTTCACCCAGAAGGATTCCGATCCACTAGAACTTCCACAAAGGATTACAACCATTAGGGAGTACCCAACTCCTCAATCACACTCCTCTAATCCAGAGGAGTGGAGCCACAAATACAATAATCACTTGGTGATCAAAAGACCACAAACTCTCCTTTGAAAAACTTTTCTTTATAAAAAATCTAGAGAATAATATATAAGATTGAAGCTCAAGTTTTGTAAGTGAAAAATAAAACAAAGTTGAAGAGAGTTTAGAATCAAAAACTTCAGAGAAAAATCAGAATTTTGAGCACAAAAACTGAGAGCAAAACTTCTTTTAAAGAGACTCAAGCTTTGATTGCTTTTTGCAAAAATTGTTGTTATTCACCTCAACCCTAATCACCCCTATTTATAGGATAAAGGTAGGGATTTAAAGGTAAACTATAATTTTGATTAAACAGGAAAGATTAGACCCAAAACCAGCCATAAACCTCGTTTAAAGAATAAAAACACGTTTTAAAACGTGTTTAAAAAAACTAGCTGTTTAGGCTGAGAAAACGCTCACGGTTGACCGGCCGGTCGACCGGTTTTCAAAAGTATTTGACCGTTGCCAGCCCACAGTCGACGCCCGGCTGACCGTCCCAAACAGAAACTAGGGTGCTTTCAGTCGACCGAAGCTCGGTTGACCGATATGGGGTCCGGTCGACCGCCCGATCGACCGGGTAACGTGCACACATGCACGCACCCAACGGTCAGAACTACGGTCGACCGCTCGGTCGACCATTCTGACCTGAAACAGAGCCGGTCGACCGTCCGGTCGACCGCAACAGGTCAAAATAGTTTATTTTGAAAAATATTTTTGAAGACAAGTTAATTTTCAAAAATTTATTTTGTCAAGACTAAGTACACTACATAAAATAGAGTTTGCAAATACTGAAATAGACATATTAAAATATTTTATACAAGAGAAAAATAATAATCTTTTGAAAATCAAGTGCAATTTTGTGTGTGTGGCAAGTTTGAGCTTCAACACTATACACTATTCTTTAACAAACTAAAAATATAAAAACTAAAGGAACAAGTCTCTGAACCATGTTGCCGAGCTAGAGCCTCCTCTCCTATAAAAGAGTTCTCTTGCGCCATCAACCTATCAACATGCTTTTAGCGCAATTAACCTTGCAATATGCTTGAGCCATCAATACTTATTCAAACCTGAAACTCATTCTAAAATAACTTATTAGTACCAAATAGCTTCTAAGTGTTTTGTTATCATCAAAACTTCTACAAATAGAGAGTGTAACCTTTTGGGCCAACAATCTCCCCCTTTTTGATGATGACAAAACATATAAGGTATAATACAAGATATAGAAGGGAGGTAAAAACTCCCCCTCAAATGATACTCTATTATCAAGTATAAAATATGAAACATGAAATATAAAAAAACAATATGAGTTAAACATGTACAACACATTAAACCAAACATGAAACCACAAATACTCCTCCCCCTTTTTGTCATACATCAAAAAGGGTTAGGAGGAAACAACCAATAAACAATATATGCATAAACATGCATATATGCATGCATAAACTCAAATATCTCTTCCTCTTTTTGTCAATTCATCAACAAAGGGGCTAAGGAAAAAACAATCAATTATCATATCATCAAATCTTAAAGATCAAAACTTAAGTTTTTTTATACCAATTTAAAATTTTTGATAAACATATTGATACCAATTAAAAAATATTGATACTAATTAAAGGTAAAAACTAAATTTTTAGATAAACACTAAAATCATTTTGCAATAAGGATACGAAATAGAGAATATTACCAATTTAAGATCATTGATACTAATATTGAAAATGTTAGCATATATCAAACCAAAGTATTTTACATCATAAATGATGGGAGTAAGATACCAATTTAAAATGAAAACTGATACAAATTGAAAATACAACCAATACCAATTTTACATAAAACCAATTTACAAACAAGAATTTTCTCCCCCTTTATGAAATACTAAAAGAAACAATGTATAAGCTTGTAATAGATACTAATTAAAAATATTTGACATGATGAACTAAATCAAGCTTAGCAAATATAATTTGTGCTTTTTCAAATTTTTTAAAGACATGTGAAACAAGCACAATCAAATCATATATATGTATGTACCAATTGAAATATGAGGGATATATAGAAAATACATATGAGTATACAAATATATGAAATATCAATTTTGATACCAATAGAAATATAATGAGGATCAAGTGTATAACTCAAACCTACCACCCTTATCATGCACAAGTTTAAAAGATATACAAGAAGGGTATACAAGGCTTGGTCGCCCATCCAACCGCCCTTAGAAGGTAGGAGTTTTAAAAATCATGATTTGAAAGTAAATATGCATAGTTTGAAAACTCTACTATTTGAAGAATAGAAACTAGTTTTAAAGATATTTTAAAAACTACTAAGAAATCCTTTAAAATATGAAACCAAATCATACATCTCATGAAAAATATGAAAATCACATAATAATTGACACTCAAAGTCTATAAAGCACATATAAGCTCATGAAAATTAAGTCACGAGTAAACACTAAATATAGAGTGTAAGAATCATGAAATCAACAAAATCATGAAAATAAGGCATTTGAGCTCAAATCAAATTCCTTTACAAACATGAAAAACATAAAAGTTTAATTTTCATCAAACAAAACAAACCTCAAGACATATGTATATTTTGTATAAACTAGAGTATACATACTTATCGAAGCATAAACGAGTCTACAACAGTATATTGCATGAAGGCAAGTGGCTTAAGGATGTACATGTATATCTAAAGTTTAGACAAAAGTAACATATACATGAAGCTAACACGTTATCATGAAACCTTGTGCAAAAATAGAAAATACAAGTGTAAATGAGAGAATCATCAAAACTAGGCTATACAAGTACATGTAATGAGTACAAGTGAGCAATGAAGTACAAACACATAATAACCAAGTGTAGCTCACTATTTGTACAAATATATACACAAGTTTTAATGAAAACTATATTTAAACAAGTAATCAAAATCATGAAGTACAAAATCAAACACATAAACCAAAACATGAATCTAAACATGATCAATCATAATGAGCATTGAAGCCAAAACATACTAAAAACATTTATATGAAAGCATGTGAATAAAATAGGAGTTAGAGATTATTACCAAAACCAATAGGGTAATCGCTTAATCTCCAAACCAAGATGGTCCTCCCACCAAACTCCCCTTGAAAGTGATGCATCCAAAAGTGTCACCGTTTAGCTCGAAACGCATTCACCTCAAGGCACAAACAACTTTCACGTCATGTGAGAGCCCACACCTACATCAAATAGACTAGGAGTGAATTTTGGTACCCATATTTTCTTGGGTCCTAATACGTTAGTGTTTCAAACCCAAACATGATTATTCATACTATTTATATGATCATAACAAAATTTAGCTAAATGACCATTCCGGCCACAAAAAGTACATTTATAAATTCTTTCATATTTAAAAGCATAATGAGCATGTGGTTTATAAACATGTGATTTGTGACCATAGGGTGTTTTAGCATGATTAACATGTGATGTGTTGGCATAATGAACATGTGGAGTTTTAGCATGTGATGGTTTATCATGTTGAACATGTGAAGTGTGCATATGTTTCTTTGAAAACATTTCTTCTAATTTAGTATTGTTAAATGCACATTCTTTTAAAACATTTTCTAAATCATTTATTTTAGTTTTTAACATAAAAATCTCATTTTCATCAATTTTAGGATATTTAGCTTTGCATGCAACTCTATAGGCATCAAAATCTCCTTGTGTTGAAATAAGAGTAGAAGATAATTCATCCTTTTCTTTTAAACAAATAGCAATTTGATTTTTAAGCATTTCATTTTCCCTTTTCAGTTTTAAACAATCTTCCTTTTTAGCATCAAAACTTTCTGAAAGTTCAATGAAAGCTTGTAATAACAATTCTTTTCTTATTTCACTATCATCATATGGTTCGATAGTTACCTTAGGTGTGATTGCCATGAAATGCACATTGGCCGTATCAACTTCATCTTCGGGTTCACTTTCCGAGTCCCAAGTAGCTTTGTACACCTTCTTTTCAAACAGCTTCTTTTGCTTCAAGAAGGAAGATATCTTTTTCTTGAAATCTGGACAATCGACCATCTTTACTAGTGTATGAATGAAGATATGAAAATAGTGATTAGCAATTTATAGGATCTCTCTAAGGATGTGAAGCTAAAAACTAGAGTCCTAGCTTTGATACCAATTGAAATCACCTAGAGGGGGGTGAATAGGTGATTATGCTAATCAATGCACAAATTTAAAAATGAGATGATGCAACGATCACTCAAAGTAAGATTAGAAGCCGAATACCCCGTGAATGGCTCTGAACTCCTTCCTCGTGATTCCTCTAAATAAGAGTTTGAGGTGCGCAATGCAATCTTGTTGTGAGAGTATTGATCGACAATATAAGAATGAATGGAAAGCAAGTAAATAAAACAAGTAAACCAATCGCAAACACAGAGATATGTTTCGAGGTTCGAGCACCCAGCTCTATGTCCCCGCCTTCACCCAGAAGGTTTTTCGATCCACTAGAACTTTCACAAAGGATTACAACCACTAGGGAGTACCCAACTCCTCAATCACACTCCTCTAGTCCAAAGGAGTGGAGCCACAAATACAATAATCACTTGGTGATCAAAATTACACAAACTCTCTTTAAAAAACTTTTCTTTACAAAAACCCTAGAGAATAAATATAAGATTGAAGCTCAAGTTTTGTAAGTGAAAATAAAACAAAGTTGAAGAGAGTTTAGAATCAAAAACTTCAGAGAAAAATAAAAATTTTAAGTACAAAAACTGAGAGCAAAATCTTTTAAAGAGACTCAAGCTTTGATTGCTTTTTGCAAAAATTGTTGTTATTCACCTCAACCCTAATCACCCCTATTTATAGGATAAAGGTAGGGATTTAAAGGTAAACTATAATTTTGATTAAACAGGAAAGATTAGACCCAAAACCAGCCATAAACCTCATTTGAAGAATAAAATACGTTTTAAAACGTGTTTAAAAACACTAGCCGTTTAGGCTGAGAAAACGCTTACGGTCAACCAGCCGGTCGACCGGTTTTCAAAAGTATTTGACCGTTGTCAGCCCACGGTCGACCGCCCGGTCGACCGTCCCAAACAAAAACTAGGGTGCTTTCAGTCGGTCGAAGCTTGGTCGACCGATATGGGGGTCCGGTCGACCGCCCAGTCGACCGGGTAACGTGCACACATGCATGCACCCAACGGTCAGAACTGCGGTCGACCGTTCTGACCTGAAACAGAGCCGGTCGACCGTTTGGTCGACCGCAACAGGTCAAAGCAGTTTATTTTGAAAAATATTTTTGAAGACAAGTTAATTTTCAAAAATTTATTTTGTCAAGACTAAGTATACTACATAAAATAGAGTTTGCAAATACTGAAATAGACATATTAAAATATTTTATACAAGAGAAAAACAATAATCTTTTTGAAAATCATGTGCAATTTTGTGTGTGTGGCAAGTTTGAGCTTCAACACTATACACTATCCTTTAACAAACTAAAAATATAAAAACTAAAGGAAGAAGTCTCTGAACCACGTTACCGAGCTAGAGCCTCCTCTCCTATAAAAGAGTTCTCTTGCGCCATCAACCTATCAACATGCTTTTAGCGCAATTAACCTTGCAATATGCTTGAAGCCATTAATACTTGTTCAAACCTAAAAACTCATTCTAAAATAACTTATTAGTACCAAATAGCTTCTATATGTTTTGTTATCATCAAAACTTATACAAATAGAGAGTGTAATCTTTTGGGCCAACAGTAACGAGCCGTACAAACCAGATGGTCTTAGGGCACCTGGTGAGAAACACCCGAAGGACTTAAGAACTCGAGTAAATAAGGCCACAAAACTGAGGATTTTATTTATTATTTGGACCACTTTTAGGCGGAATACTTATGTTTTATGAGGCACACATACTCAGCTTAATCAGAGAATTTTTGATATATATATATATATATATATTTCCTTTTCTTATAAGGTATAAGAATCTTTGTTTTTGAACCCTAAGCGTATAAGTGTATAAAGTAAGCATATTTCATCAAGGTAAATATCAAAACTAAATTATTTTTTTAATTTTTCTTCTTAATCTAAGAAATCAAACAAATATTCTTATTTCAACTAAGTAAAAGAAATCCTAATTATGATTCTCCTATTCCTTAAAATTAACTTAATTTCTTATAGAAAAAAGTCAAAGTGTTATTTTTCTTTTCAAAAAATTTTAAAAAAGGATATATATTAGTAAAACCTAAGTTAGTATGCTAGTAAACCCTCCCCCATACCTAACTCATGCATTGTCCTTAATGTATGAATGAAATGCAATAATACATGAAAAAGGTGAAAGAGAAGAAAAATTGTCACCTCATGGTGGTGGTTCCGATGGTGGTCTCATTGGGCCAAGCATTTCTGCCCAATCTAGATACTATGGATTTTTATGGAACCCACCATTCATGACCTCTTTCCTATTAACATTTTTATACTCCTCAATATGAATAGGATCATGCAAGATCGTAGTATGAAATTTTTCCCAGTTATATGACCAATCTTGGGATATCATCACGGAGTCATATTGATCTAAATCTTGGTCCAACAATGAAATATGATTTTGTGCATTTGGGCTTAACAATGAAAAGAATGGGAACCGATACTGACTCGGGGATAAAACTCAATCAAGTTTAAGTTCGAGAGTCAAAGTTAGTTCATGAGTTTGGTCCAAATCATAGAATTGAAATTCACACATATTCCCAACAATAGAATGTGACTATTCAAAATTGATGGTTCATGTTTAAGCTCTATTGGGATAGGAATCAGTATTGGCTTCAGAATTGGGTCCAATCGAGTAAGGATCGGGAGTCAGTATAGATTCAAAAAGTGAAACTGAATCACAACATTGGGAATCAGTGTCACATTCATCTTCATGTTCAATCTCATTGAAATGAAAACTTATTAAATTGTCAATGGGTTGGTATTGGTCAAGTTCCAAGTTTATGATAAATTGAATTTTAGTTAAAATCTCCAAATATATTATGATTAATATTAATAGATAATCATTGAATGGTCAAAAAATGTTAGGTAAAGTTTCCTTATTTCTATCATTGATTGTGTTAACCAAATGACTCACTTTTATTTCTAGCTTATTGATAATTGGGTAACATTATTTTCGGACTGAATCAGGTCTTTCATACTCTTTTCTAAGTCTATAGGTTCTTCTTGTTGTGGTTGGACTTGGAATTTCTAGAAAGGATCTTGGATTTGGGAATTGTTTGGGAGAATTGAGTTCTCTATGATTTGTATTTGTCGTATGAAACAAGGAAGGCTTCAAAACTATTTTCTAAAGAAGATTTTTCTTCTATAGGTTGGTGTTGGTATGGAGTATATGAAGCCATTTGTTGGTAAAGTTATTGATAGTAAGACTCTGGGAAGTTGTATCCCCACTGACTCAGTGAAGAGTGATTATAATTATCCCAATCTTGTTCATAACACTGAGATTGGGGCATATATTGATTAGGATAAGACTAATCTGGTATACTTGGTTAAAGTTATGAAATGCCAGGTTGGTAATATCTGAATTGAAAGAGGTTGGGTGAAATATGGATTTGAGTTATAACCAGAATAATAATAATTATAATCTATTTTCACGAGAACAAACAAAACTAACAAATAAACAAACAAGAAAACAAAAAAAATCTAGCCTATGTTAGGGTAGATTTTAGACCTAGACAACTCCTAACTGGTTGACTGGCTACCGGAGGTATATTGCAGCAATCTGATCACAAGTTAATTGGCCAGGTAGGGGCAAGACCAGTGGGAGGTATCCGTGCCTAAGCAACAGGCCTAATTATGCCAAACCACTGTTCTTTGAGGTTTTGCCTCTCAATCCCAAACCTTAGACACCGATTTTGATAAGAGTCAAATTCTAACAATTTTTCCTTAGTCAATCCCTATTTGAGTCCGAGATATCCCTAGGAGTCTACTCAATTTTAATTAGGCTGGTTAGTGAGTGAGGAGATGATTTTTGAGCTAAGGAAGGGTAATGACTTTTTCACCTTATATTTTTTTTAACTTATTATGCCCTTAGATCGTTTTCATGCTCATGTACAAGTATATAGCAAAAGTAACATCCAAGCAATATAACATACAAGTGTGTTTCCTAAACTATATGCTATGCAAATGTACCTTTTTCTCCAGCACTCTTCAATAGTAATTTAAAAGAAATGAAATAGACAAATACCCTAAAATGCAAAGTCTAAACTGTTTTTAAAATAAACAAACAACAATATTACTGTTGAGGTTAGAACAGTGTGCAAATTATATTAAACAACTGGAGTAGCTAAATCCTTGAATTTCAAGCAACCTGCAAGAAACTACAGTTAGTAGTTCACCACAGTTGTGGGCTCTGATGCTCGGCCTTCTTGGATAGAGGTTCAGAGTAGCAATATGTCCATTACTACTCCAGTTTTCAATTATTAGCCCCTGCACATAAAACAAAGAAGAAAAGTTAACGGTTGAATGTAAATCAAAAAGTATAAAACTTACCGTCCCTCTCCGGCAATAGCGCTAAAATTTTGATCGAGCCAAACCTGCACAAAAATATAGAAGCTTAAAATAGTGCTAGGTCCTCAATACTATAGTGTAGCCTAGGGCTAACGGGTCGTGATCCACAGGGAGAAACAACAATAAAAGCGTTGTGTAAGTCTTCTTCCTAAGTTACTACACCAGTTAAAGATCTTCTTTGTTTTAAAAGAAAAAAATAGTTGAAGCTGAGTTAAGTTAAAAAAATTCCAAGAGAAAGAAGAAGACGATTTTGTTGTTTTGACTAAGTTAAAAAAGAGGAAATAAACAAGAAAATAAAGAACATACCTTGGAGTAATTAAAAAAAGTAAGTGATCAATTGAGTTGAGTAATGATGAAGAGAAGTAGGATAGTTCCATTAGCTGTCACTCTCAACATTACTATTCTTAAAAAAGATTATATCAGTGTCTCTCTAAAGATAATTCTCTCTTTCTTATCAGTCATGAAACTCTCCCTAATCCAAGCTATAAAGGAGGCACAATTAAAAAGAAAGCATAAAGGAAGAAGATAAAAGTAAATAAAGCAACTAAACTAACTAAAGCAAACAAAAGAACTAAATTGAAAAGAACACAAGAATCTTTATTGAAGCTGTCATCATCAATTACAAGCACTCCGTCTTCTCTCTATAATTCTCTCTCAAACTGAAAATACAATAGACAAAGAAGACTCCTAACCCTAAAATTTTCTCCAAAGTTGTGCTATAGAGTCCTCCCTTTAGAGTTATGCTGAGAAGATGTAGTGATTTTCCCTATACTCTACTCCTCTATTTATAGTAGAAGCAGTGGATAGACTCCCAGTAGAAGTTGTGCAACTATATTTAGAACTTGAACTTGAACTTTGGATATTAAGATAATATCCTATATCTTGACCTGAGGAGCAAGCTATATCAATTTCTGAATTTGAATCCTCCTCTTATCTCCAAACTTGATTTGATTTATTCAGAATTTTTTTGTGAAAATTGAATTCTGAATTGGTCTGCATCTAATCGGTGTACTGATTGCTGAATATGACTCATCAAAAGATAGAATTAGAAATAATAGTTTACAAAAGAATTATATTTCTTTAAGTCCTCTTTCTGGAGTATCTTGAATCATTAGATTTGAGTTTCTGTAGCGAAAGTTATGGTCAAAATGCTAAAAGATATCTAGTCTTAATTCGAGTCTAAATTGATTTAAAACTTCAAATTTAATTTAATTTTCCTCCTTATCTCCAATTATGATTGCTTCATCTCATCCATTCATCTTCTCTCTATCAATTTATTCTCTTGAATTTAGGCATTAAGACAAGTGAGTTGTAGGAATTATTACAGAATAAATGTAGGAATGCAGTAACAATTATGCAATATATGTGTCCAAACAGGAATCACCAATCTTTAGGTTCAAGACTTGTCGAAGTCTCAAGAACTTCTTTAACTTGAAGGTCTCTTGGAGTTGTACTATCGTCGAGGGCGAATTTGAAGCATTACAAGTCACGATTGTAGAAAAGTATTCACTTCGTGGCTCCAGCTGGAAGGACCAATGAAGCAGTGAGCGATGTCAGTGCGTCTGCATGCGCATTTTGCTGACATGGTACATGGTCAATGTAGAAGATTTTAAACTTCTCTGCTATGTCAATGGTCACGTTGTGATAGGGCACCAAGTCTTCATGTTGGACTTCGTACTCCCTACGAATCGGGTTGACGATGAGCTTTGAGTCACCTTATGCTTCAAGATTTTTAACTTCAATCTCTTCAACAAGTTGCATCCCGATCAAAGAGCATTGTATTCTGAGACGTTGTTGGAATATGGCTCAGTTAATGAGAATGCACGAGGGATCACATAATTATATGGGATAATTATATGGGATAATGAGTACTACCCTCACACCTGTGATGATATTTCCCTCGGGATTTGTCCTTGATGCTCCATCAAAGAATAGTTGCCATACTTGTTCTTCTGAGGAGGTGTTAATCAAGTTAACTTCTACAATCTCATCTGGGAGATCATTATAAAGTTTTAAAGTTTCTGGGACTAGGTGATCGGCCAGAAAATCTGCCACAGCTTGTCCCTTGATTGCCTTTTGTGGCGTGAATTGTATCTCGTATTATGAGAGCAATATGGCCCATTTTGCTAATCTACAATTCAGCGAAGATGATCTTATCATGAGCATTGCAAGGGATTAACTATGGAGATAACGTGAATGTGTTGCCCCATAAGGTAGTGTCGCATTTTTTGGATGGCAAAAACTAATGCTAAACATTCGTTCTCGATTGGGTCGTAACTGTGTTGCCCCAATCATTATTTTACTTAATAGTAGATTGTCTGTTCGTGGTTTTGATCATTGTTTTGAGCTAGTAAAGCTCCCAAGGAATGATCCATCACTTGAACATATAACAGAAAAGATTTTTCTGATACTGGAGCTACCAAAAGGGTGGGTGTGTGAGATACTCTTTGATCTTTTCGAATGCTTCTTGGCAAGCATTGTCCCAAATGAATGAGACTCCCTTCTTCATTAATTTGGTGAAGGGTTGGCAGCATCCTGAAAGATTTGATATAAATCTCCAGATATATGACAATCATCCCTGTAAGCCTCTGAGTTTTTTAAGATTTCTTAGAGGTTGCATCTCTTGGACAGGATAGATTTTATCTGGATCCAGGTGAATTCCTTTGGATATAACAACAAATCCAAGGAATTTGTCACTGGCTACCCACAAGAAGGACTTGGTTGGGTTCAACTTCAACTGGTGAGCCCGCATGATATCAAACACTTTCTTTAGGTTTGCAGATGATCGCCTTTGTCATGGCTTTTCACAGCAATATCATCGACATAGTATTCTACGGTGTTGCATATATGCTCATGGAAGATCGCATTCATAGCGCGTTGATATGTCACACCAGCATTCTTCAAGCCAAAGGGCATTATTGTGTAACAGTATACTCTAAAGGACGTCCTTAAAGATGTATGCTATTTTTAGGGTACATCTTTATTTTGTTATACCCTGAGAAGCCATCCATAAAAGACATCCTCTCAAAATCGCATGTATTATCAATCATAACGTCCATGATTTGGAGAGAGAATAAACTTTTGGACAAGTGACATTTAGATCACGATAGTCGATGCAAATCTGGATCCTTGCATTCTTTTGGAACGGGCACTATATTGGCCACCAAATCAGGAAGTTGCTCTTCCCTGATGAAACCAGAGTCTATAAGCTTCTTTTTTGACTTCTAATTTGATTGCTTCCATGATCTCAGGACCGTACCGTCATTGTTATTGTTTGACTGGCTTGCATCTAGGTTGATGTTGAGATGATACATAGCAATTTGGGGATCGAGCCCGGGCATGTCATCATAATTCCAAGTGAAGACATCTCTATACTCTCGTACGAGATGCGTCAAGTCTTCTTTCTCGAAAGGTGACAAGCTCTCACTTATGATGATAGGCTTGGAGCTAGCCTCATCTCCAAGACTTATCTAAGTCATTTTATCCTCAGTGCGCGGTTTGCGTTGTTCAAAGCGTACATCCCAAAGAGTATTTAAGTGTTAATCCATGGATTTGAGTCCAACTAGACTTATTCTTCAGATTTAAAGGTATCTTCTTCGTCATCTTCTAGATATCTGGTTGATACCATGTTAACTGAGAGACTTTTGAAGATATCATTGACACTGATATCTGAGTCCCACAATGATGTGGCTGATGAACTGTCATGAAAGACCTCTTTTTCAGACTTAGGATCTGATGAGATTGGCATAGATACATAACCGAGTTCTCTTCGGGTCTTATGATAGTAATCGGGGTCTTTGTGTTTAGGTACAATGGACAAAATAGTGCTCGCTTTCCTTTACCGAAATTAAGGTCCAATACTTTGGTAGGAGAATACCCCATTATTTCCATCATGTGATGCGACTTTTAGTCATAATGGAAAAATTATGGAGACTCAGACCCACGCCCTTAGCTTTCACAAGCTATGGGTTCAGACTTTATCCTTCCAAATAGAAGTGGCATTTGACTTTTCCAGTTGGCTGGTACATCAAAGAGAGGATTGTATGCATCTTCGATCTTTTCGCGTACCATAAGGGATGACTTTATTGGTGTACGCAATAATGTCAGGGTATTCATTACTGACCAAGGATCACTGTCTATTTTAGTAGTAATATGTGACGGTATAGAGTCAGAAGCAAATGCAAAAAAGTAAGACAAATCTAAATTTTTATTGATAAACTACTCGCTTTCAATATTGGCGGCGGTATCGAAATCGAGTTTTTTAATGCTCGTTACAAGGGAATTTATTTCCCAGAGACACTCACTGGCTCCGTATCTACTTCGTTACTAGAGTCAAGTTCTTTCGGGTGTGGATTCTCATCAACCTTAAGAGAATCCTAATAAAGGAGGGAATCAGTGAAGTAATTCTCAACCCCTTGAACGGATGTCTTTCAGCAATCAACATTCTCACTTTTCTCTCTTTATCAGATTATTTCATTACTTGATGAAGAGCAGATGGGACGATGGAGTTGCAATGAATCCACGGTCATCCTAGCAGCAGATTGTACGAGATGTCACCGTCAATGACATAACATGTCACCTCAGATTTTAGGTCCCCAATTTGACACTTGAGCTTGATTTTCCCCATTGGCCGCGTACCATTGGCACTGAAGCTATAGATGATTATCTGAGTGGCGTTTAATTGATGGGCGGGGATCCCCAAATGCTGCATGACCCTGCAGGGCATAATGCTCAACACGGATCCCTGATCAACCTGAATACGACTCACTTCAGATGATCCAATATACCCTATATAATATAGGGGTCTATCATGTTTTTCTTTGACTTTCATGTTTTCTGGGGTGAAGGTTATGCAGGAAAACTGCTTCGAGGTGTGGTGGTAATGATTGCCTTCTTTCTCTGCACATATAGCAGGAATCTGGGCCATGAAAATCTATGCATCTGCTAATGCTTCTCTTAAGGCATCCCTTGTAGACTTGTAAAGCCTTAAGAGCTCATAAAAAGTGATTCGATCAAGGATGTTGGCTAGTTAAGCCATGACATCAAAATGGAAGAGAGTTGATGGTCTCACACCATCTTTCTGAAGAGCTTTGACATATCGAAGCTTTTTCTATTTCTCTATGGATGGCCTTTTGGACTATTTGATTGCCTCCTCAGCTGGCTGGGGGGAGTCTACTATTGGCTCATTGTACTGTTTCAAGTATTGCTTGTTGGACCGAGTCTTCAATGTGAGAGATGTACTTGTGTCAGCAGCCAAGGCGGACTCCTCATCTCCTGAACTTGTAAGGGAGGTGACATCTTCTTTGGTTTCTCTTGTAGAGATACTTGATTGCCAAAAAACAAAGATAAATTAAAGAGTTAAAAGGATGTTATTTGAATATCGGTTAAATCTCTATCTTTGCAATTTAACCATGGTAGCAAGGGCTATGCGGGTCGAATCCATAGGGAGGAATGCGATAGAAGCTTTTCGGTATCTCCTTAAACACTAAACTGGTTAAGTATTCTTCTAAGAAAAAAAACTCAATTATTAAGTGTTAAAATATATAAAGAAGAATATGAAATTTGGAGAGTAATCTTGGGTTTTAGAAAAGAGTTAAAAAAATATGACCTACTAATCGTCTACCACCACTAGCTTACTAATCTATGCAAGAATTTACTTCACTTTAGATCATAAAAGTTATATCTTAGAGCTGCCTTAAATTCAAGAAAGATACATAGGATAAAAACTAAATCCTATTTGAAATAATCACTAACCATGACCTAATATTAAACTATCAAAGCCTTCTAAGCATAGAATAAGAAGAATAATTAAGATTCAACATTAAACTATCAAAGTTATCTGAGTATAGAATAAGAAAAACCATTGAAAAGGATTAATATATATGGATTTAACTAGTCATCATGTGCCTTCAAGAACTTTAACTAATCCAAGGGTTAAGCATGCATATAGTCCAATCAGTTTATTTCAACCTAGAATTAGATGTAGTGGTGGAGAGATTAGTAAGTCATGAAAAAAGATTAGCTACTCATGATGAAAACTAAAGAAAGCATGGTAGATGAGAAAGCAAGTAAATAAAGCAAGTAAATAAAGATAAATTAGAAAGAAAAACTTATTATTGATGCTGTAAGCTTCAATTACAAAGAGCCTCCTTCTCTTTACAAAGCTTGAACTATAAGTAGAACTAGAACTAAAATCTAAAACATAAAAATTACAATAGAAATTCGGAAAAAAAAACTAAAGAAAAATCCTAAGTTATGATCTTTGATATGGAGATATTTCATAATGAGAGATTTCAGCTCTTTAAATAGGCCTCAAATCTAATCACAATAGGATACAAATTAAAAGGTTTCCTAATTCAATAGGGAATTCAGTCCTGAATAAGTAGGCATGTTGTTTTCTGAATATGACTTATCCGACGGCTGAATTTGACATAGAGATAAAGAGAAGAATTTAGTCTTTCAAGTCTTCTTTCTGTAGTATCTTGAATCATCGGATTGGAACATCTGTAGCAAATGTTATGATCTGAATACTAAAGAGTGTACAGTCTAAATCTGAGTCTGAATTGATTTTGAACTCCATTTAATTTAAATTATCCTCCTTATTCCTTATAGAATTAGCTTTATCTCATTCATCTTCTAGGACTTTATCTTCTGAATTTGAACTTGAATTTAGGAGATGAAGAATAATCCTTTCCTCCTTTAGATTCAATTTAATTTAAAATCCAACTTTAGATAGGATTAGTAATAAAATGAAGCTTCTTGTATCTTTATCCTCTAATTTAAGTAACTACATACCATAATCAAAAAAGGGGTTAATAGCATTAATTAATAAAGGAATGATCAAGGATATATGTGTAAAAATGATGATAAAAAATGCAATTTTGGAGTATAATCACACCCCACACTTATCTTTTGATCATCCTCGAGCAAAACCATAGGTACCTTCCTGCTTGTGACAGTCGTCCACTGCTGGCTTTTGACAATGTTAGGATGGACCCACATTGTCTCTTGATTAGTCTCTAATTTTGCATAATTTTCATCATATTCTCATATTTATTTGATGTAAAATTCTGCTAATAAAGTTTTGCTTGCTTGATCCTAGGTCCATGGTGTGCATATGAAGAAGAAGACCCTAAATCACCAATTAAGGGGTGATTAAAGGCCTACCAAATAGCCATTAACTTTAGGGAAGAGATTTTGTCAGCTCAGGGCATCAAATCATGAATCCAGGAGATCCACCAGACGGGAGGCAGACGGGACGACACCTAGCAGGAAGCCAGGTACGTGGCCGCGTTTCTGCGGCAATACTGGCGCGCGCACGCCCGGGCTTTGGGGCATGGGTCACCCCCTGATGCCATTTCCCCTGGTGCCTATAAATACCCCCTTAGAGGTCTTCAGTTGGAGATATCCAGAGAAGAGAGTTGTATTTTGTTGCTTTGTTAGGAGTTGTAGTTGTTATTGTTCTTCTTCTTCTAGTTTTAGTTTTAGCCATTAGAGTGAAAGAGAGAGAGAGTGTGTAAGAGTTATATTTGAAGGGTGACAAGCTAATACAAGTAACTACTTCTCTTTCTTCCTTCAATTTACTTGTGCTTTACAATGGTTTTTTACTTTCTTGTTATAGTGTAACTTCCTTTCTCTCTACTTCTTTTCTTTTTTTGTTGTTTCTTTTCTTACCATGTCTAACTAACCCCCCCATTGCATGGCTAACTAACTACTAACCCACTAATCTCCAACAACTTGATTGATAACCCAAATGAGTCAATACTGTCAAACAAGCCTTGTGCAAACGAGAGCTATGACATCTTAAGACGAGGGTTTTAACTCTAACTTAGTTACAAGTATTTACCTTCTTATATTTCATACTTAAAAGGTTTTTTGATGATCTATGGGTTTTGTACTTTGCTTGTTGTTGTAAGTTAGAGACTTTTCTTTTAACTTTGCCGATACTATTAGTGCACTCGTGTCTTCCCGTATTCTCACCTTCTATTGGATCTTGATAAAGAAATGTTCGAGTTTTTATCGTGTAAAGCTAAGTTATAGGAAGAACTTTTACTCGATTTCCACGTGAATAGTTCCAATGCATAAGGGTTAAGCTTGCTTATGATCCATCATGAGGCTACATCTTTAAGAAGTTAGGGATTAGTGGGAGCAATTAGTAGAAAGTTAGCCATGCACCTTTACCATTAAGAAAGACCCACTTTTACAAACCAACAAATCATTTTCAAACAATTCTTGAAACAACTTATCTTCATTTTCCAATTCTTTATTTGAAACAAAGAACTTTCTCTTTTCTTGAACGAAGTGAAATCACCTAGAGGGGGGGGTGAATAGGTGATGGCTATATGAATTATGGCAATAATGCGGAATTTAAAAATTAACTTAACAATTAGCACAATACACAAATTCTTGCAAGTAATAGACAATATAAAAGTGCAAGTAATAAAGAGATAGAGTTTAGAGAGATTTGATCAAACGCAAACACAAGGAGTTATTTCCGAGGTTCGAGCCACGCTCTACGTCCCCGCCTTCACACTTGAAGGATTTCCACTATTGAGGATCCCACTGGATCAACAATACAAGGACACACTTGTCCGTCTCTCGTGATGCCGCAACACCACCTTGAGCACACTAGCTCGCCTTGAGGCCGATGCCTCTACAACTTCACTCAAGTAAGAAAGGAGTGATCAACACTTGATCACTTTACAAAAGCTCACTAAGCACAATCCTAGAACCAAATATGTAGATGTAGATATATGGGATTGTGTAGTGCTAAGCTAGAGAGAAGTAGAGATGTAGGCTTCAAGATGGGTGATTGGAATTTGGCTTTTGAGAGAAAATCTTGTCTAAAGGAAGAGCTTGGAAATCTTTAGAAATCTCTTGTAAAATATTCTTGATGGCTCTAAAATTGTTTTGCAATGGTTGTCTCATCAATATGAGGTGACCCTCTATTTATAGGGGTCAAAAACAGCCTCACAAATTCGTTGATACCAAATCCCAAAAGAGAAAACAGCCAGAAAAAATAGCTGTTGAATCTGTCAGAACTTTTGACAGAGTCCGGTCGACCGGGTCGGTCGACCGCCAACGGTCAAAAATGTGACCGTTGGGGATCATCGGTCGACCGGGTCGGTCGACCGAAAACTCCTGTGAAAGCAAGTGTACATCGGTCGACCGGTCGGTCGACTGATATAGACGTGCACAGTATTGTGCACATCGGTCGACCGGGCCGGTCGACCGGTTACTGTGAGTTCTGAAAAACAGAACTTCCAGAACCAGAAAATCTTGGGTTTTTGGATTTGGGTCTTGGGTAGGATTTTTGGAACTTGTAAAAACATAGAGTATGAGCATGTGTCATACTTCTATCATGTTAAAATAGTTTGATAAAAATCCTTTTGATAGAAACTTGTTTTTCCATAAAATTGTTTTTCCCAAAACTATTGTTTTCTAAAAATCTTATTTCCAAAATATGTTCTCTTTAGATCTAAGTTAGAAATGGAATTTGAAAATCTTTTTGAAGCCATGAACCTAACTAAGAGGTGTGTGTGTGTGATAATCCCATAGCTCTACTTCTAATATCTAGCTTTGACAAAATATCTAAAATAAAAGTAAAAATACAACTCTTGTTTTTCTTTGTTGTCTTGGTCTTGTCTTGATCTTTACATCATCATCTTGATCCCAAAGCATCCTAGTTGTGCATAGCTTGGGAATCTTCATTTTTGCGGCGAACTCCAAATGTGTGAGTCTTTTAGCGGAGCCGTCAAAAACAACCTGTTAAATAACCTGAAATATTCTGAAACACAAATGTTAAATACATAACTAAATATGTTTTGTTATCATCAAAATAACTGGGATAATGGCCTTTGGGCCAACAATCTCCCCCTTTTTGATGATGGCAAAACATATGTAGTTATCATAAAATATTTGGGTAGAGACTTCAAATGAAGCTCCCCCTCAACACATGCATATATAGGAAAACATATGTAAATGGTAAACACCATATTTCCATGCCAACAAATAGTACCAAATACTCATGTCATAGAATAGGTGAAGGAAATGAGTTCATACATGACATAAATAAGAGATACATAAAAACAAAAGATAACCATGTCCACAACACATGTCCACAACACATAAAAATACATGTCCAAAGTAAAAAAATACTACATGTCCCAACAACAAATACTACATGTCCATCACAAAATATCCAAATACAAGCACAAACCAAACACAAATACATACTACAAAATATCTCTCTCAAAATAACTCTCCCCTTTTTGACATCATCAAAAGGGGAGGTCACACCTCAGCACCATCATCACCGTCATCGCCGTCTCCGTCATCATCACCACCTTCCTCTGAAGAAGCAACCTCCTCTGGATCCATGCCATCGACTCTGGTGCGCGGTGGTGGAACAGAAGAGCGAGCTCTGGGAGGAAATGGAGGACCGGTGGCTGGAAGTCGACAAGCAGTCGGAGTCCGATCAGGAACGAGCATGTCAAATTTTGAGAAAAGGGCCTGAAACTGAACATCCACGAATCTCATGGAGTCAGCAAAATATGACATGTCATTTCGGACCTCCGCCCGAAAAGCAACATCCTGGATGGCACGAGCATCTAACTCCGCACGAATAGCTGCGTCGCGCTTCTCGACCCAGGCCTGGTGCGCCTCGATCTGAGAGCGGACCTCCGAAGAGAGAAGTGCCAGAACCTCTGGAGAAAAGACAGGAGCTGAAGCAGAAGAGGATCCAGGAGCAGACGAAGAGCCAGGACCAACAAGAGGAAAAGGTGGTTGCACAGGAGCGTGTCTACGCAACTGAGCTTCCATCATCTTCAGAACAACTCCGTTGATGTTGGTCAAAGGACTGGAGGGAATCTCGGCAGAAAGATCAAAATCTAGAGCCCTAAGAAGATGGGTAATAAGCATGCCGTAGGGCAAGCTCCTACCCACAGTTCGGATCTGATCAGAAGCCATATGAGAGGCTATGACTCTAGGAAAATTTACCTTAATGCCTTTAAGAAGGCAATAGATAATCAAGGGTACACAACCCCTAGCGTGGCTATACTCACCATGCTTGGGGACAATGTTGAAGAAAATAATCTTAGCAAGGACCTGAGCAGTGAGAGTATATCTACTCACAACTTCGTTCCTCACTAGACCGGGGTTGTCATCCCCGTGGATCAAGGTAGAGGCGGTGAGCGCAGACTCACCGTCCGGGAATTCAAAGTCATGCAAATCATGGGAATACACATCTGCTCCACCAGTGGAGAGATGCAGAATCCTAGCAAATCGACCGATAGAGAGGTCGATATCTCTACCTAAAACCCTAGATGTGATACGATTCCCATCGAACTCAAAATTGGCATAAAAGTAAGGAACAAGGGAGGTGTAGACTTGTTCCTTAATAGTCAAAAATTCCACTAAATTGTTGGATTGCAGGATATGTGGAATATTTAGGTGTTCAAAATCTTGGATGACAACGAATCTCCCCGAGTTAATGTTTCTCGTGGAGAGATGGGAATACCTATCAGCTGCAAGATCATTAAGGAAGGGTCGGACAGGTCTAGGAACTTGAGAAGAGGGTTGAGCAATACCCTTCCCTTTCTCAGTACGAGATCTCTTTGGCATGATGAATAAAAATTTGATTTTTAGGTGTAATCAAGTTTAAGTCACGATCTAGATGCTTAGAAACTTAGATTGATGACAATAGATAATAGATTCCTAAGCAAGAAATGAAAATTAGAGTTAAAATCGGATTTATTACCTTAACTGAGAAAATCCAAAACCCTAGACTGAAAATCTTGAAATTCTCCGAATCTGGTGGTTGGATGATCCTGAAATCGAAGATCTGGAAGGAGAATGAGGAAATTGAGATGGGTTTTTAATTGATTTGGGATCAGTTAAGAGTTTGGAGAGAAATAGAAATTTTTGGAGAAGGGATGGAGGTGGGTTCGTCGGCTGAGTGAGAGAGAGAAAGAAAAAATGAAGAGAAAACGACAGTTATAGGGCAAAATACGACGATCGGTCGATCGGGTCGGTCGACCGATACAACCCGAGAGCTCTGTAAATATAGAGCGGTCGACCGGGTCGGTCGACCGATTTAACCCGAGAGCTCTGCAGGCAAGATCGGTCGACCGGGACACATAGTCGGTCGACCGATAACAGAAAAGAAATAAAAATTTCTTCTCAGGCAGAGTCGGTCGACCGGGGTTATATGGGTCGGTCGACCGGCTTTGCCTGAAATCTGTTAACAGCCCAAAAAAAAATATTTTTTTTTAATGAAATTGGTAGTCAAAATAGGTGTGATATATAAACATATAGGAATACACCAACAGGTTTTAAATCTTCATTAAGTTATTACAACATCAAAATTCAAGCAATCCTTTTAAATTTTATTTTTCATATTTAAACAAGGATTTTAAAGATGTTGAAGCCGAATACCCAGTGACGGGTTCTGAACTTCATCCTCTTGATTCCTCTTGAATGAGTTGAGGTGCGCAATTGCCATCTTTAAGGTATTTGCTTAACTAGAAAATTTTACAAATGTTTATTTTTATTTATGAAAATAATGTGTATATGTATACAAGTATATAATCACAAATTATAAACTATGCATGTGGACATACACTAAACAAGGCATGAAACAAAGGATATGGAAGTTAACACAAGGCACATATACACATGATAGAAAGGTAGTTCTATACAAGCATATATCAATAGAGTACAAAAGCAAACTATCAATTCTATACATATGTATACATGACCAAAAAAAATCAAAAACTGAACATGGCATATACAATCATGATAGAGTTGCAAGTTTATACTAATCATGTATCAATGAGGCATAAAATTAAACTAGCAATCCTATAACTATTGTATATACAAAATTAAACTCTTAAATGGAGATGTTACCAATTTACGGGCAATCTCCAAAATTAGGTGCCTCTACGATAGCGATGCATGCATGATTTGTTCTTTAAGCTCCGATGCATCAACCACCCGGGCACCACCTCCTCCTAAGTCTTGGAGGGTGTAGATCCACCTATACCTGTATCATTTAAATTTGGTGGCTCTTTTGGTACCCAAATCTTAGTGGGTCCTTTGGGGTTAGATCCGGGGCGAACCCAAACAAATTTATTCTTAACATTGTTTTTAGCATAACAAAATTTTTCTAAATGGCCTTTGCGGCCACAATGTGTGCAAATATAAATTCTACCACTATTGTACATAAAGCATGGTTATGTGTGTGTGCATGTCTATGTGTGGCATGTTTATGATGAACATGTTTCCCTTGAGCTACTCCCTTAGGAAATTTAGATGCAAGCTTGTTAAAGTCAAATGCACATTTCTTTAAAGTTTTATCTAAAGAATCAACACGTTTTTGAATTTCAACAAAAACATTTTTATCACTAGAAATCATGGGGGTTTTTCCTTTATTAGCTACCTTATACTTATCAAAATCATTTTTCAATTTTTCAAAAGAACTAGATAACTCATTTTTCTCTTTTTCAATAATATTAATCTTATCTCTCAAAGACTCATTTTCCCTTTTTAACTTTTTATTATGAGATTGCGAAATCTCATATCTATGTTGTAATTCCTCAAAAAAATGTGCTAGTTCATCCATAGTGAGGTCATCATCATCAAGAGTGTTATCAAATGTTACCTTAGAAGCGTCGTCTCCTTGTGCCATGAAGCACATGTTGGCGGCGTCGTGCTCCTCTTCGGATTCCGACTCCGAATCATCCCATGTTGCGGCCAAGGCTTTCTTCTTTCTTTGCCCATTCTTGGATGTGGTTGCTTGTAGAGCGGGGCAATCGGCAATTAGGTGACCGATCTTCTTGCAATGAAAGCAAGGACCGGGTTCATCTCTTTTCTTCTCGTACCTTCCTTGAGGCTTCCCTCTTCGGAAGTTACTTTGCCGTCCCTTCTTGTAGAACATCTTGCCCACCTTCCGGATGAGCATGGCGAAGTCCTCATCGCAATCTTCGGATGAGTCGTCTTCCTCAATGGTAGTAGGAGTGGCTTTGAAGGCAATCGTCTTCTTCTTTGGTGCCTCCCTCTCTTCTCTAACTTTCATCTCCATCTCATGCGTCTTGAGATTTCCGATGAAGCCGGAGAAGTCCATCTCCTCTTTGTCGTTGAGCTCCTTGAGTGTGGTTGCCTTGACTTCCCAAGCTTTGGGAAGAGCTCTAATCACCTTCCTTATCTTTTGATCATTATCAATCTTGTCGCCTAAGGAAGAAAGAGCATTAGTTATTTTTGTAAACGGGTGAGCATGTCATCAATGCTCTCATTATCAAACATATAGAAATTCTCATATTGAGAACGTAGCAAGTCAACTTTGGCTCTCTTGACTTGAGACGTTCCCTCATGAGTCACAATGAGTATGTTCCAAACCTCAAATGCGGATTTACAATTAATTATGCGTGCAAGGTCATCTTCATTTAATGCTTGGGTCAATGCATATTGTGCCCTAGCATTAGCCTCATAGTCTTTGGAAGTATCCTCGGACCATGTGCTCTCATCACTAGTGGGTTCAATAAAATCTTTGGTAATGGCCCTAGCTACCCTAACTCCTAGGGATTTAAGGAAGAGATTCATTTTCACCTTCCAAATAGGGAAGTTTAAACCATCAAACTTGGGTGGGGATTTAATGCTAGAAAAGTCCATGGATGCCATGAATGCACAAGCAAATGTAAATGCGACACAAATGTATATAGCCAAATATGGATCTCCCTAAGGTGGTTAGACCTAAGTTGTAGGGTTAGGCTCTGATACCAATTGAAATCACCTAGAGGGGGGGTGAATAGGTGATGGCTATATGAATTATGGCAATAATGCGGAATTTAAAAATTAACTTAACAATTAGCACAATACACAAATTCTTGCAAGTAATAGACAATATAAAAGTGCAAGTAATAAAGAGATAGAGTTTAGAGAGATTTGATCAAACGCAAACACAAGGAGTTGTTTCCGAGGTTCGAGCCACGCTCTACGTCCCCGCCTTCACACTTGAAGGATTTTCACTATTGAGGATCCCACTGGATCAACAATACAAGGACACACTTGTCCGTCTCTCGTGATGCCGCAACACCACCTTGAGCACACTAGCTCGCCTTGAGGCCGATGCCTCTACAACTTCACTCAAGTAAGAAAGGAGTGATCAACACTTGATCACTTTATAAAAGCTCACTAAGCACAATCCTAGAACCAAATATGTAGATGTAGATATATGGGATTGTGTAGTGCTAAGCTAGAGAGAAGTAGAGATGTAGGCTTCAAGATGGGTGATTGGAATTTTGGCTTTTGAGAGAAAATCTTGTCTAAAAGGAAGAGCTTGAAAATCTTTAGAAATCTCTTGTAAAATATTCTTGATGGCTCTAAAATTGTTTTGCAATGGTTGTCTCATCAATATGAGGTGACCCTCTATTTATAGGGGTCAAAAACAGCCTCACAAATTCGTTGATACCAAATCCCAAAAGAGAAAACAGCCAGAAAAATAGCTGTTGGATCTGTCAGAACTTTTGACAGAGTCCGGTCGACCGGGTCGGTCGACCGCCAACGGTCAAAAATGTGACCGTTGGGGATCATCGGTCGACCGGGTCGGTCGACCGAAAACTCCTGTGAAAGCAAGTGTACATCGGTCGACCGGGTCGGTCGACTGATATAGACGTGCACAGTATTGTGCACATCGGTCGACCGGGCCGGTCGACCGGTTACTGTGAGTTCTGAAAAACAGAACTTCCAGAACCAGAAAATCTTGGGTTTTTGGATTTGGTCTTGGGTAGGATTTTTGGAACTTGTAAAAACATAGAGTATGAGCATGTGTCATACTTCTATCATGTTAAAATAGTTTGATAAAAATCCTTTTGATAGAAACTTGTTTTTCCATAAAATTGTTTTTCCCAAAACTATTATTTTTCTAAAAATCTTATTTCCAAAATATGTTCTCTTTAGATCTAAGTTAGAAATGGAATTTGAAAATCTTTTTGAAGCCATGAACCTAACTAAGAGGTGTGTGTGTGTGATAATCCCATAGCTCTACTTCTAATATCTAGCTTTGACAAAATATCTAAAATAAAAGTAAAAATACAACTCTTGTTTTTCTTTGTTGTCTTGGTCTTGTCTTGATCTTTACATCATCATCTTGATCCCAAAGCATCCTAGTTGTGCATAGCTTGGGAATCTTCATTTTTGCGGCGAACTCCAAATGTGTGAGTCTTTTAGCGGAGCCGTCAAAAACAACCTGTTAAATAACCTGAAATATTCTGAAACACAAATGTTAAATACATAACTAAATATGTTTTGTTATCATCAAAATAACTGGGATAATGGCCTTTGGGCCAACACGAAGAAGATGCATCAAGCTTTCATCGCTCTCCCTCCTTGTGGATACGACCCGTAGAGCCACTTTGCTACTACGAAAGAATCGCAAAAGCAGTAACATCGACCCACACTCTTTTACTTATTGTGTGCTTGCTTCTTGTCGATCAAATTTTTGGGCCGTTGCTGGGGAGGGAACGACTTTATTGTTTAATACTAAAGATTTTTATTTGTTCTTGTGTGTAAAAGTACCAAGGAGCTTACTATCAAGGGAAGCGAAAGAGGTAGCCAAGGATATTGTGCGAGATTCATTTGCCGTCGGAAAAATTCGTGTAAAAGCGAGTTTTGCCGATTGAAGTACTAACAAACTTATTTGCAGGGTTGCCGAAAGCCGCTAAAAAATTGCTTTCTAAATCTTTTAGTTCCGTTGAATGCTTCACCTTATACATGTGTAATAAACTCAACAGAAATTCACTTGTTACATAATTGAAATTTGGATTAGACTTTTGCATTTAGGGCACGTGTTTATTTCAATTCATTTCAATTTCTGTTGAAGAGTGCTGGAGAAAAGGTACGTATGCATTAATATAAAATACGACCAACATTTTTGGAGTGATTTATCGCTTTGAGTGTTACCTTGTTGTGAATAAACTGTATAATTGCACATTGACTTTAAGGGCAAAACCCAAATAAACAAGATAAGGTGGGGATTTTATCACCCTTCCTTAGCCCAAAAATCATCTCCAAGTGCACTCACACTTTTCCAAGCCTTAACTAAAAATCAATAGACGTTGGCCCTAGGGACATCTAAGACTCACTAAGAGATTAACCGAGGTTGAAAATTACAAGAACTATACTCCTGCAAAATCGGTGTCTAAGGAAAGTGGATTGAGAGGCAAAGCCTCAAAAGCTCCATGGTTTGGTATAATTAGGCCCATGGCTTACGCCCGGATACCTCCCCCCGAGCTTTGCCCTTTCCTAGCCGATTAGCTTGTAGTCGAGTTCTTGTAATAACCTTCCTCGGAGAATCGACCAGTTAGGAGTCGTCTAGGTCCAGGTACCTTAGACTAAGGCTTGGTGGTTATTTTTCTTATTCTTTTCGATTGTTTGTTGTTTTTCATATTGTTTGTGGTGTGCTATATGCAAGAGTGGGTGAGAGATCCTGCAACTTTCAGAAACCAGAAGCACTTCTTTACCCTTGCATCCAGAGCCAGTGATGGCATCACTTCAGGACAGATTTTACCCAATCAGAACTTCATTACCATCTTGTATAAAACTGCCTGAGGCAAATGGAAATAATTTTGATTTAAAGCCTCAATTCATCAACACTCTCCAAAAGTTTCATGGTTTAGAATCGGAGGATGCATACTTCTTTGTTAGGGAATTTGAAGAAGTATGCCTAATGATGCGTATTTCCCAGCTAGGAGACGATGCCGTTAGGTTACGTTTCATCCCTTTCTCCCTAAAGGACCTAGTGAAGAAATGTTGTACAGTTTGGCGGTAGATTCTGTCACGACATGGGATGATTTCGTCAAGGCCTTCTTGAAGAAATTCTACCCAATTCACAAACTGCCCTCATTAGGAAGATATCATGCAGTCAGGTAGAACCGAGCGAACTATTTTGGAGATATTTTGAGCGATTCAAATCTCCTAGCTCAGTGCCCTCATTATGGTGTGGAGAAATGGCGTTAGTATCAGATTCTCTACGATGGCTTTAGATTATCACGAAAACCCTTTAAAGACCATGTGTCGGGAGGTTCTTGCAGAAGGATGAGAACCAGGGTTGGGAGTTATTTGAGGATTTAGCTGAGAAAACGCTACAATGGGAGCCAGCCTCGGAAAAACTAAGGAATTTACAATTTATAGCTTCAAGAGGAGGGTTCCTATCTCTAGAATCATCCATAACTATCGAAGCTAAGATTGCAACCCTAATGAGGAGAATAGAGGCTCTAGAGATAAAAGAGCCAGCCAATGTCAACCAAATCACCCACCACCATTCATAATCTGGGTTGTTCATACTGTCAGGCACCAAACCATGTCTTTGAAGAGTGCCCTGTTTTCCATGCCTAGCAAGTACCATCAGAACACCTGAACGCGGTTTACTCATGGCCGCCTCACAATCCCTACTCACAAACATACAATCTAGGTTGGAGGAATCACCCTAATTTCTCCTTGACCCGGAATAATCTTCCCAGGCAGAATTTTTCCAACAACTTTCACCATCCCAGTCCTCCACCAAAATTTTCCAGTCCAGCTCCATCTTCCTCCTCTCAAATCACCTATGGAAAAGAAATTTAGCAAATTAGAGGAGAGCATGGAAGCTTTCATGAAGTCCCAAACCGCTTTTATGCAAAACCAGGGACAAACACTGAACACAATTCACAGGCTACGTCGAGATTGAAAATGCAGATGAGCCAATTAGCTAGCTCCCCAAGTGAAAGACCAATGGTACTTTACCTAGTCAACCGCTAGTTAACCCAAAGATCTCCAATCAAGCATATGAAATTCAGGATCCATCGATCAATCAGTGTAATGCTGTTCACACATTCGATCTGGAAATAAGGTAGACAACCAGGTCTACCAATAGAAAAGTCGTCCATCCTGATCCTACTCCAGCCTCCACCTTTGTTAGTTCCTCCCAAACTGCTCCACACACATCTGACAAGGACAAGCTGCTAAACAAGTTCATAAGCCTATAGCACCCTTTCCCAATAGGCTTAGGAACAACAATAAGAATATGCACATGGAGAAGATGCTAAAGATGTTCAGCCAGGTCAAATTGAATGTGCCTCTTCTTGACGCTATCCAACAAGTCCCAGCTTATGCCAAATTTCTTAAGGATATGTATACGAAGAAGAGAAAGACAAGTGTGCCCAAGAAAGTGTTCTTGGCAACTAATATAAGCGAAATTCTGTCTGGTCCCCATTCCGTGAAATACAAGGATCCCGGATGTCCCACCATTTCCTGCACCATAGGACAGACCGAAATTAGTAGAGCACTTCTTGACCTTGGAGCAAGTATCACTTGCTACCTCTCTCAGTATACAAGCAACTTGGGTTGGGTGAGCTAAGCCCAACTCGAGTCACCATTCAGCTAGCTGACCGATCTGTGAAGATCCCGAAGGGGGAAATCACAGACGTCCTTATCCAGGTCGGGGATTTCATCTACCCCGTTGACTTCATTGTGCTTGAGACCCAACCTATGTTCAATCTAAGGTCTCAAACTCCAGTCATCTTAGGGCGCTCATTCCTTGCTACAGCCAATGCCATAATCAACTGTAGGAACGGGTCCATGCGATTGACCTTTGGAGATATGACGAAGGAAGTCAATGTCTTCAATCTTCGAAGATAACCTAGGGATGTCAATGATCAGACGTTTGAGGTCAATTCTATTGAAAACCAAAACCAGTAAGCATGAGAAAAGCATGGAGATAGAAACAGAGGCAGAGTTTGATCTGGAGGCTGAGGATTTTAATCTAGACCAGATCGTAGATTCAGCAGTGGATTGTGAAATCACCTAGAGGGGGTGAATAGGTGAAAGTGCTAATCTAGAAACTAAATGTGGAAGCTAAAACTATTTTGCAACACACTTATACAACCAACAAGTGTAGCCGAATTCCCCGTGAAAGGCTCTGGACTAACTCCTCTTGATTCCCTAGATAAGGGTTGAGGTGCTATATGAAGCTCTTGTGGTTAAGTATAAGTGAGGCACACACACAAGCAAGCCAAGCATATAAGAATGAGCAATATGAAATAATGCAAGACACAAATGCAAGCAATAAGACACAAATGCAAGCAATAAGATATGAATGAATGAATGATACTATGCACAAATAAAAGAGAGAGAGAGAGTTAGAGAGACAATGGATCAAACGCAAACACAAAGATATGTTTCGAGGTTCGAGCCCCTAGCTCTACGTTCCCGCCTTCACCGAGAAGGATTTCTTATCCACTAAGGAGTACCGAACTCCTCTCTCAACCTTACAATGCCACCGAGGCAATACAACCACAATCCACCTCTACCGAAGAGGATAAGGCCCGTAGCCAACAACCAAACTCCACCTCACAAAAGAGGGAGCAAACACAATCCTCAACCTCTACCAAAGAGGGAGCAACCCAACAATGAAAGGGTTTACAACTAGTGATCACAAAAGATCACAAACACAATCTCTTTTCCCACAAACAAATGATCCTAATAGAATAGGATAGAAGATAGCTCAAGTGTGGAAAACAAGTGTTTTGATCAAAGAAATTCTCTTGGGAAAACACCAAAAATGATATAGAAATTTTAGCTCAAAAACAATTCCCAAAACCTAATTTCTTTGAAATAAAACAAAACACTTAAAACAATAAATGAAGCTTTTTGGCACTTAAACACTTTTGAAAACTTGTTTTTAAAACCAGAGAATAGGGAAAATTTTGCTCTAGAAAATCTTAGCCAAAATCCCAAGAAATGGGGTTTATATAGGCCAAACAGAAAACTAGCCGTTAGGCTGATCTGTCAGCCTGACAGGCTGGCGGTTGACCGCCATATGACGGTTGGGGCTTCCGGTCGACCTCTCGGTTGACCGCCCAGATACAGAGAGCAAAGCTCTCTGGTCCGGTCGATCGACAGGTCGACCGGCCCATGTGTCTGCCAGACGTGCACAAGACTGTGCACGTCGATCGACCGCTGGGTCGACCGGCTCTTGGTTCGGTCGACCGTGCGGTCGGCCGACCTAGCCTGTCAGTCACTGTTCTGGGTCAGAAACTGGGGTTAAAAATATTTAATAAATCTTGTAAAAACTTGAAAATATCCCCAAAAATAGTTTTATCATTTTGCATTGATATATGAACTTGTGATAAACATTTCAACTCAAATATCAAGCATATGAAACCATTTTGTGTTTTATCATTTTTATCAAAACCAAAATGTATTTTATCAAACTTGGATTTTTCAATACATGAATAGGAAAGTCAAAATAAGTTTGTTTAAAAGTTAAGCATGCATGTATAGAATGAAACTACTATACATAAACCAATTAAACTTGTTTTGATCAATCTATTCATGAAAACAAATATCGGTTAAACTAAAACCGAAAAACCATAAAACGTGTGTGTTGTGCACTTGAGCATATCAACTATTCTTATCTTTACACATGGATCTAAACACACTAAACTAAACTAGGATACCTAAGTCTTCTTGATGATCTTCATGAAAAAACACCTAGGGGGTAAATAGGTGTAAGTGCTAATCTAGAACTAAATGACAAACTAAGTGCGCTAAAAGGAGGGCTAATGCAAATCTTGCACAAACTTAATACAACACAACAAGTGTAGCCGAATTCCCCGTGAAGGGCTCTGGACTAACTCCTCTTGATTCCCCTTGAATGGGTTGAGGTGCTATGTGAAGCTCTTGTTGGTTAAGTATAAGTTAGGCACACACAAACAACCAAGCATATAAGATGATATAGCAATATGAAATATGCAAGGCACAACACAAATGCAAGCAAGTAATATGAATGATGAATGATGCTTTGCACAAATGTAAAGAGAGAGAGTTTAGAGACAAGTGGATCAAACGCAAACACAATGATATGTTTCGAGGTTCGAGCACCCTTGCTCTACATCCCCGCCTACACCACCGTGTAGGATTTCCAATCCACTATACCGTCTACCGAGGACTCCCACCGAGGGAACCTTCACCGAGAAGGATTTGTTACAACACAAGGAGTACCGAACTCCTCTCTCAATACAAACACCACCTTACAACCGAGGGGTAGGCCCGTAGCCAAACAACAACCACAAACACCTCTACCGAAGAGGGTTTACAACCAAACTCCACCTCACACTTGAGGGAGCAAACCAATCACCCGATCACCTCTACCGAAGAGGGATACAACAAGAACAAGGTGTACAACAAGTGGTTTCTTTCAACCACAAACAATCTCTCTTTCTTTTCTCTTTTTCCACAAAACAAAAGATCCTAATAGATTAGGATAGAAGATAGCTCAAGTGTGGAAACAAGGTGTTATGGAAACAAGCAACAAAGAAAAACTAATTGGGAAGTCTCATGTAAAAGATAGAAAATGAAAGATCAAATCAAATCCCAAAACCTAGTTTTCTTTGATTTTCTAAAACCCAAAAACAAGAAAGATGAAATCTTTTTGGCTCAAAAACTCTTTTGAAAACTTGTTCAAACACTAAACAAACTCTGAAAATTTTCTTGTCAAAAGTCTTGTCAAAACAGCCCAAGAGATGGGGTATTTATACCTCCATCAGAAAACTAGCCGTTAGGCTGATGTGGCAGCCTGACAGGCTGACGGTCGACCGGCCCGGTCGACCGCCAACGGTCAGAATGTGACCGTTGGGCAACCACGGTCGACCGGCCCGGTCGACCCAAACAAACAGAGAGCACTGCTCTCAGACCGGTCGACCGTCCGGGTCGACCGTCCCAAAGCTGCCAAACGTGCACAGATTTGTGCACGTCGGTCGACCGTCCCGGTCGACCGACTTCACCCAAGTCGACTAGGTCAGTTGACTTAGTCGACTGATTGAAGCCTGGAACAGAAACTGGGTCAGAAAAACTGGAAAAAATATTTTTATAAAATCTTTTAAGCCTTCTAAAAATCCACAAACTTGTTTTAACATTTTGTATTGAAACATAAACTTGTGATAAAAATTTCAAGACATATATCAATCATATCAATTCATTTTTGAGTCTTGCAATTTTATCAAAACAAAACTTGTATTTTTATCAAACTTGATTTTTCAATACATGAATAAGATAGTCAAAATAAGTTTGTATAGGAAGTGTAAGCATGTATGTATAACTAGAATACATCTATTATGCATATAAACTATGTAAACTTGTTTTGATCTATTATTCATGAAAACCAAATCCAAAACATGAATCTTTTGTGTGTTGTGCACTTGAGCATATCAACTATACTAAACTTTACAAATGGATCTAAAACACACTATCTAAACTATGGATACCTAAGTCTTCTTGATGATCTTCATCTTCAAGTTGACTTGCTCCAAAACTCCATCCATGGGCTAGGCAAAGTGTGATCTTGAAGCTTTGGCCCTGGAATCACTATGAAAAGCTTCTAAACTCCTTGTTGAAGCTAATCACCAACTAATATCTTGGTTAATGATCTGAAACTTAAAATCACAAAAATATTAGTAAACATAACTACATGAGTTAATCATCATCAAAACTAGGGTTGAAGGCCTTTGGGCAACAATCTCCCCCTTTTTGATGATGACAAAACTCATGGAGTTATATATGCATGGATTAAAGTTAAGCTTCAAGAAGCTCCCCCTTAACTCATGCATAAACGAATAAAAATATATGACAATGAAGCTCATAAATATGTATGCAAATGTATGGAGATAAAACATATCAAATTCTTCAAATCCTTTTTCTCCTATTTGCAAAACAAAAATATATGCATATCTATTGTTTATTTGTTAAGCATGAGAAAACTAAACACAAGTATGCATATAAACATGTATGCATCACATGCATAAAACATATTCTAGAAGGTCTAAATACCAATTAAATTAATAAAACATTAACAAAACACTAGATGCTCTAGATACCAATAAAACTTAATATATGCAAAAACAAAAGTATGCATATATAAACCACAAATTATTCTCCCCCTTTTTGTCAATCATCAACAAAGGGTAAACAATCAAAAAAATAAAATGAGGGGTAAAAATCTTTCTCCCCCTATTTGTCAATCAAAACAATAAAACAATGTTCTCCCCCTTTTTTGTCTAAAACAAAACAAAGTCAATAAGGGGTGACTATAAACAACATGATATCAAATAGAAAATATGTCAATGAATCATCTTGATATCAATTGAAAATAAACAAAGATCACTAAATGTTATATGCTATATACATTCATGAAGAGGAAGACGCTAAGTTAGCTTCCCTACACATATGCATTACATGAAGGAGGGATGTTAAGCCCTAATTCACATAACACACATTATGTAATGCATAAGAGGAGATGTGAAGCTCCCCCTACACACGTGTACACATAAAGAAGAGATGTTAAGCTCTTCAATACACAATACACTCAACATGAATCTATATGTAGAAGAGATGTTAAGCTCTCCTTGCATATAGGAAATATAAATCAAAACTTTTGTATTTTTCTTTAAACAAAATTTTTAGATACCAATTTAAAAACACAACAAACATCTTGATATCAAAAGATAGTATTTTTCCCTTTTTTTAAGTCATATAAACAATTGAAATGACTATTTTCTATTATAAAGTAAGGGAGTGCAAATACAAATACCAATAGAAATATGAAAATCGAATTTTCTCTCCCTTTATGAAATACAAACAAAACTATGCGTAGGCTTGAAATAAGATACCAATTGAAAACTAAATCAATTAAAATAAAGTTGAAGCTCAAGCTGTTGGGTTATGCTAGAGCTTGAGTAAACAAAAACTAAAATTTGTGATATTTTTGAACACAAATAAAACATATATGTATGAAAATTTAGATACCAATAGAAATTGATACCATTAAAATTGAAGCATACATACATAAACAAATATATGAGTATACCAAAAATGTCAAAATTGATACCAATTGAAAGAGTTCAATGATACCAATTGAATCAACAATAATAATCAAGTGTATATCTCATATAATCTACCACCCAATCATGATTCAAGTTTTAAATGATTTTCACTTGTAAAGCATACATGAACATGATCTCCCTTCCAACCGCCCTTGGATGGTAGGGGTTTTCAAAATAGGTTTGAAAATAGAATACGTTTGAAAAACTCTACCAAAAGAAGAATACCGTAACTAGTTAAATGGAAAGACTTTTAAACTAGTACGAAATCCTTCAAGCAAGGAATAAACGAAAAATAATTTTTCATAAAATATGAAATCCACATGATAATCACACTCTAATTCAATTAGGCATAAATATGACTCATGATACAAAACATGAGCAAGCAATAAATGTGAGTGTACAATAAAGTGTGAATATCATAATCATGAAAATATTCAATTAAGCTCAATTATTCCTTAAACATTGAAAACACGAAAATCATCAAAACTTATTTAATCTTCATGGCACATGTATGTCTAATACAAACTAAAGTATACATACATATCCAAAACACAACGAGTCCACAAAGTATATGCATTAAGGCACGTGGCTCAAAAGGATAATCATGTATATCTAATAGTTTGGACGAGATAGACATATACATGAAGTTAAACAATTAAACACAAAATCAAACTAAATCTTCACCAAAACGAATTTCATTTCAAGGTATATGTATAAATTGTCAACACAATAAGTATACATACATATCCCTAAACACAATTGAGTCCATATATAGATTTGCATGAAAGGCAAATGACTCAAGGGTGTACATGTATAACTTAAGGTTTGGCAATACAAACATATACATGAAGTGAAAAATCATAAAACAAATCCAAAATGGGAATACAAGTTTAAAATGTATGAATCATCAAAACTAGACTATACTAGCACATCTAATGGGTTCAAATAAGCAATCAAGCCCAAACATATATAGATTTATTTGTGGCCCACTATATGTACAAGTATAAGTCCTAGTCTTAATGAAAACTAACATCTAAACAAGTATCTACAACATGAAGCATCAAACACATATAAAAATCATCATGATAAAACTAAAACATGATTACTATGTAAATTCACAAGTATTAGATTCATGATGTACATTATAGCTTAAACAAAGGTGAGAACACTAAGTATGGGTTCACATAAGCATGTGTGTCTCAAATACTATACATGTATGTCAAGGATCTAATAATCATGGTATTTACATACTAATCCATAGACATAAAAACATGCTATAAACAATGAATATGAAAAGCATGTAAACAATAAATAGGAGTTAGGGATCGTTACCAAAACCTAGAAGGCAACTTTCCTTGTCTCCAAAACATGGTGGTCCTCTCCACCAAAACTTCTCTTGAAAGTGATGCATCCAATTTATTTCCTTTTAAGTCCGGAACGCATCAACTCCAAGGTGTCATCACTCTCACGTTATGTGAGAGCCCACACCTACATCAAAAACTTTAGGGGTGGTCTTTTGGTACCCATACTCTTTTGGGTCCATGGGGGTTAGTACTTTCTCTAACCCAAACAAAATTCTTTGCTAAATTAGAAACATGTATTCTATCAAAACAAATTTAGCAAGGTGGCCCTTACGTCCACAATGTGTACAAGTGTACACATGAGCATACGTGTGATGGTGTCCGTGAGGAGCATGTGTATGCCATGAAGGGTGTGCATGCATAAAGGATGGAACTTGTTTCTTTCGAACCAAGGCTTCCAAACGTGAGTGGTTCATGGCACATTGGCTCATAGTGGAGCCCAAACATCTACTCTCTTCTTTATATACAAATATCATCATTGATCCTAGAAGAAGAGGTACATGCATTAGGTAGACTAGATGAAGAAGCTACACTAGCATAACAAACATGTGCATCCATCTTATTTTGCAAAACAATTCTTATCTAAACAAACATTCAACTCATTTGAAATAGAAATAATCTTATTTTTCAAAGCAACATTTTCTTTTAAAACAAAATAAACTTTCGAAGACAAATTTTCATTTTTCTTCAAAAGAGTTTCACAAGCATTTTTAGATTTTAAGAATTCATTTTCTTTAAGTGCAAGTTCTAATTGAGATCTCAATAAATCCCTTTCATTAGAAATCTCCATCTTCTCTTGCAAAACCATATTAAGTCTAGAAAATAAATCTTTATTATCATTGTTAAGGCCTAGACTTTTCTTTTTAAAAATTTTATATTTTTCAATCAATTTTTCACAAACTATTGAAAGTTCTTCATTTAAAGCATGGGCATCATAATCATCACATGAAGAACTAGCATCAAAACTATCTAGTTGAGTTTCCGAGTGTACCTCAAGGAGTCATTCCCTTGGACCGTATAGCAATGTTGCGGCTCAGATTCATCTCCACTAGATTCTTCCTCCGGTTGGATTGGCAATTGAAGCTTGGAGGTGGTGGTGGTTGTCAACAAATTTCACACTGCAAAGGCGGAATCAATGTTAGAAATACGTAAAAGATAATCTTTAGGCAAAGTGCTTCTAATGGCCACAAGGCTTGTGCATTGGCCCCTATATGATTGCTATCACTAAGGAAGGATTCCTTGGTAATGGCAAGGTAAACCTTATGTCCTAGGGTTTGTAAATAACGGTCATCCTAATCTTTCAAACATGAATGTTGGAAGGGTCAAACATAGGTGGGGTCATGAAAACATGGTAAACTATATGAGTGTGCAAACAAGCAAATGCAAATAATAGATTAGCAAGCAAATGGATCTCACTCCTAGGATGTTAAGCCTAATATCAGGAGCACTAGCTCTGATACCAATTGAAAAAACACCTAGAGGGGGGGTGAATAGGTGTAAGTGCTAATCTAGAACTAAATGCAAAACTAAGTGCGCTAAAAGGAGGGCTAATGCAAATCTTGCACAAACTTAATACAACACAACAAGTGTAGCCGAATTCCCCGTGAAAGGCTCTGGACTAACTCCTCTTGATTCCCCTTGAATGGGTTGAGGTGCTATGTGAAGCTCTTGTTGGTTAAGTATAAGTTAGGCACACACAAACAACCAAGCATATAAGATGATATTGCAATATGAAATATGCAAGGCACAACACAAATGCAAGCAAGTAATATGAATGATGAATGATGCTTTGCACAAATGTAAAGAGAGAGAGTTTAGAGACAAGTGGATCAAACGCAAACACAATGATATGTTTCGAGGTTCGAGCACCCTTGCTCTATATCCCCGCCTACACCACCGTGTAGGATTTCCAATCCACTATACCGTCCACCGAGGACTCCCACCGAGGGAACCTTCACAGAGAAGGATTTGTTACAACACAAGGAGTACCGAACTCCTCTCTCAATACAAACACCACCTCACAACCAGGGGTAGGCCCGTAGCCAAACAACAACCACAAACACCTCTACCGAAGAGGGTTTACAACCAAACTCCACCTCACACTTGAGGGAGCAAACCAATCACCCGATCACCTCTACCGAAGAGGGATACAACAAGAACAAGGGTGTACAACAAGTGATTTCTTTCAACCACAAACATCTCTCTTTCTTTTCTCTTTTTCCACAAAACAAAAGATCCTAATAGATTAGGATAGAAGATAGCTCAAGTGTGGAAACAAGGTGTTTTTAGAAACAAGCAACAAAGAAAAACTAATTGGGAAGTCTCATGTAAAAGATAGAAAATGAAAGATCAAATCAAAATCCCAAAACCTAGTTTTCTTTGATTTTCCAAAAACCCAAAAATAAGAAAGATGAAATCTTTTTGGCTCAAAAACTCTTTTGAAAACTTGTTCAAACACTAAACAAACTCTGAAAATTTTCTTGTCAAAAGTCTTGTCAAAACAGCCCAGAGATGGGGTATTTATACCTCCATCAGAAAACTAACCGTTAGGCTGATGTGGCAGCCTGACAGGCTGACGGTCGACCGGCCCGGTCGACCGCCAACGGTCAGAAATGTGACCGTTGGGCACCACGGTTGACCGGCCCGGTCGACCCAAACAAACAGAGAGCACTGCTCTCAGACAGGTCGACCGTCCGGGTCGACCGTCCCAAAGCTGCCAAACGTGCACAGATTTGTGACCGTCCCGGTCGACCGTCCCGTTCGACCGACTTCACCCAAGTCGACTAGGTCAGTTGACTTAGTCGACTGATTGAAGCCTGGAACAGAAACTGGGTCAGAAAAACTGGGAAAATATTTTATAAAAATCTTTTAAGCCTTCTAAAAATCCACAAAACTTGTTTTAATATTTTGTATTGAAACATAAACTTGTGATAAAAATTTCAAGACATATATCAATCATATCAATTCATTTTTGAGTCTTGCAAATTTTATCAAAAACAAAACTTGTATTTTTATCAAACTTGATTTTTCAATACATGAATAAGATAGTCAAAATAAGTTTGTATAGGAAGTGTAAGCATGTATGTATAACTAGAATACATCTATTATACATATAAACTATGTAAACTTGTTTTGATCTATTATTCATGAAAACCAAATCCAAAACATGAATCTTTTGTGTGTTGTGCACTTGAGCATATCAACTATACTAAACTTTACAAATGGATCTAAAACACACTATCTAAACTATGGATACCTAAGTCTTCTTGATGATCTTCATCTTCAAGTTGACTTGCTCCAAAACTCCATCCATGGCTAGGCAAAGTGTGATCTTGAAGCTTTGGCCCTGAAATCACTATGAAAAGCTTCTAAACTCCTTGTTGAAGCTAATCACCAACTAATATCTTGGTTAATGATCTAAAACTTAAAATCACAAGAATATTAGTAAACATAACTACATGAGTTAATCATCATCAAAACTAGGGTGGAAGGCCTTTGGGCCAACACTTCATCTTCAAGTCGACTCGATCCCAAACGTGATCCACCGAGTGCAAAGGTATGATCTTGATGCTCGGGCACTGGAATCACCATGTGAAAGCTTCCAAACTCCTTGTTGAAGCTGATCGCCAATTAATATCTTGCTAAATGATCTGAAACTTAAAATCACAAGATTATTAGTAAACATAACTACATGAGTTAATCATCATCAAAACTAGAGAGGAAGGCCTCCGGGCCAACAATCTCCCCCTTTTTGATGATGACAAAACTCATGGAGTTATATATGTATGGATTAAAGTTAAGCTTCAAAGAAGCCCCCCCTTAACTCATGCATAAACAAATAAACGAATAAACATAAATATATGCAATGCATCAACATGCATAAAACAACTAACACATGTTCTTATGCCATTTGAAAATTTTAAAACAAAAACAAACATGTTCTAGATGCTCTAGATACCAATGCTCTAGATACCAATTAAAACATCTAGATAACAATTAAACTTAATATATGCAAAAACATAACTATGCATATAAACTCAAAATCTTTCTCCCCCTTTTTGTCAATCATCAATAAAGGGGTAAAAACAAAACTAAGTCATAAATTTTTCTCCCCCTTTTTGTCTAAAACAAAAAATATCAATATAGGGGTGACAATCAATTAAGATATCAAATGAAAATATGTCATAGTAGCAACTTGATACCAATTGAATGTAAACATAGATCAATAAATAAATGGTATATGCTATATACATTCATGAAGAGGAAGATGTGAAGCTTCCCTACATAGATACATTACATGAAGGAGGGATGACAAGCCCTAATTCACATAACGTACACTATGCAATGCATAAGAGGAGATGTGAAGCTCCCTCTACACATGTGTACCACATAAAGAAGAGATGTCAAACTCCTCAATACAAGATACACTCAACATGAATCTATATGTAGAAGAGATGTTAAGCACTCCTTGCATATAGGCAATACAAATCAAAACTTTTGTATTTATTTTTAAACAAAATTTTGAGATACCAATTTAAAACATTCAAATAAACATCTTGATATCAAAAGAGAGCATTTTTCTTTTTAAGCCATATAAACAATTTTGATTGTGATATCATATGCTTAAAATAAACATCAAATTTTCAATCATAAAGTGTGGGAGTGGAAACAAAATATTAATTGAAATACAAAATCAAATTTTCTCCCCCTTTATGAAATACCAACTAAAACAATGCGTAGGCTCGAAATAAGATACCAATTGAAAATTGAATCAATTGAAACAAAGTTAAAACGCGAGCTTTAGCATAAATAAAATTTTGTGCTTAAAGATATAGGGATATAATAAGCACAAATAAAACATATATATGTATGAAAAATTTAATACCAATCGAAATTGATACTATTGGAATTGAAAAACATACATACATACAAACATATATGAGTATACAAGAAAGGTCAAAATTGGTACCAATTGAAAGAATCCAATGATACCAATTGAAACAACAATAATATCAAGTATAACTCATATAACCTATCCTCCCAATCATGTTCACGTTTAAAATAATTTTCAATATAAAGCATACATGAGCATGGTCGCCCATCCATCGCCCTTAGAAGGTAGGGGTTTTCAAAAATAGGTTTGAAAATTGAAGTATGTTTGAAAACTCTACCAAATGAAGAATATCGCAACTAGTTATATGAATTGTAAACTAGTACGAAATCCTTCAAGCAAGGAATAAAGCAAAATTATTTTTCATGAAACATGAATCCACATGATAATCAACACTCTAAGTCAATTAAGCATAAATATGACCCATGAAAACAAAACATGAGTAAACAATAAATGTGAGTGTATAAATACAATGTGAAGAACATGATCATGAAAGTATTCAATATAGCTCAATATTCCTTGAAACATGAAAATCATCAAAACTATTTAATCTTCAAGGTATATGTACGTCTTATACAAACTAAAGTATACATACATACCTAAACACAATGAGTCCACAAAGATATATGCATGAAGGTACGTGGCTCAAAAGGATGTATAAGTATAACAATAATTTGGATAAAATGGACATATACATGAAGTTAAACATAAACACATGGAAACATGAAACATGGATAAAATTAAATTTTCATTAAAACAAATTTCATTTCAAGGTATATGTATGATTTATCAACACAAAAGTATACATACATATCCCTAAACACAATTGAGTCCATATGTATAGATTTGCATGAAAAGCAAATGACTCAAGGGGTATACATGTATATCTTAAAGTTTGGCAAAATAGACATATACATGAAATGAAAACGCATACACATAAAACAAATCCAAAAATAGGAATACAAGTTTAAAATGTATGAATCATCAAAACTAGACTATACTAGCACATCTAATGGGTTCAAATAAGCATTCAAGCTCAAACATATATAGATTTATTTGTGGCCCACTATATGTACAAGTATATATCCTAGTCTTAATGAAAACTAACATTTAAACATCTATTCAAAACATGAAGCATCAAAAACAGATATAAATCAACATGATAAACATAAACATGATTATTATGTAAATCCACATGTTATTAGAGCTATGATAAACATGATAGCTAAACAAAGGTGAGAACACAAAAATAATGGTCCATATTAAACATGGGTGTCTCAAAGGCTATACATGCATATCATGGTCTAATAATCATGGCATTTTCATAATAATCTATAAACAACAAGCATGCTACAATAATGAACATGAAAGCATGCATAAATAAATAAGGAGAAAGAGACTATTACCAAAACCTATGAGGTAACTTCTCCTTGTCTCCAAAACATGGTGGTCTTCCCACCAAACCTTCCCTTGAAAGTGATGAATCCAATTGATTTCCATGAAGCTCGGAACGCATCCACTCCAAGGTACCGCTACTCTCACGTCATGTGAGAGCCCACACCTACATCATAAACAAGAGGGGTGGTCTTTGGTACCCACAACTTTTTGGTCCATGGGGGTTAGTATCATTCCTACCCAAACAAATTTATTTGCTAAATTTGAATATGTATTCTATCATAACAAAATTTAGCAAGGTGGCCCTTACGTCCACAATGTGTACAAGTGTACACATGAGCATACATGTGATGGGTGTGTCCGTGAGGAGCATGTGTATGCCGTGGAGGGTGTGCATGCATAATAGGAGCTTGTTTCTTCCGAAACAAGGATTCCATCCGTGTATGGCTTTTGGCACAATGGCTCAATGTGGAGCCCAAACAATTTACTCTCTTCTTTAACAAACAAATATCATTATTAATTCTAGAAGAAGAAGAGGTACATGCAATAGGTAGATTAGATGAAGAAGCTACTAGCATGGCAACATGTGCATCCATATTATTTTGTAAAGAAACATTTTTCTTTAAACAAACATCTAAATCATTTGAAATGAAAATTATTTTATTTTTCAAAGCAACATTTTCTTTTAAAAACAAGATCAACTTTTGAAGACAAATTTTCATTTTTATTCAAAAGTGTTTCACAATCATTTTTAGATTTTAAAAATTTATTTTCTTTTAGTGCAAGTTCAAGTTGAGATTTTAATGAATCCCTATCATTTGAAATCTCCTCTTTCTCTTGCAAAACAATGTCAAGTCTAGAAATCAAATTTTTATTTTCATTATTAAGGCCTAGACTTTTCTTTTTCAAAATCTTATATTTTTCAATAATTTTTCACAAACAATAGATAGTTCTTCATTCAAAGCATTAGCATCCACATATTCATCACATGAAGAACTAGCATCAAAACAATCTATTTGAGATTCCGAATGTACCTCAAGGGAGTCATTCCTTGGATCATATAGCATTGTTGTGGCTCGGATTCATCTCCACTAGATTCCTCCTCTTGTTGAATTGGCACTTGAAGCTTGGAGGTGGTGGTTGTTAACTTGTTCCACACTGCAAATGCGGAATCAAAGTTAGAAGCAAGAATAAGATAATCTTTTGAAAGCGTGCTTCTAATGGCCTCAAGGGCTTGTGCATTGGCCCCTATATGCTTGCTATCACTAAGGTAGGATTCCTTGGTAATGGCAAAGTGAACCTTGTAACCTAGGGTTTGTAGGTAAATGGACATCCTAGTCTTCCAAATAACAATGTTGGAAGGGTCAAACATAGGTGGGGTCATGAAGTCCATGGATGTAAACTATATTGTGCAAACAAGCAAATGCAAATGATAGATTAGCAAACAAGAATCTCACTCCTAGGTTGTTAAGCCTAAGTATTAGGAGCGTAGGCGCTGATACCAATTGAAATCACCTAGAGGGGGGTGAATAGGTGAAAGTGCTAATCTAGAAACTAAATGCGGAAGCTAAAAATTATTTTGCAACACACTTAATACAACCAACAAGTGTAGCCGAATTCCCCGTGAAGGGCTCTGGACTAACTCCTCTTGATTCCCCTAAATAAGGGTTGAGGTGCTATATGAAGCTCTTGTAGTTAAGTATAAGTGAGGCACACACACAAGCAAGCCAAGCATATAAGAATGAGCAATATGAAATAATGCAAGGCACAAATGCAAGCAATAAGATATGAATGAATGAATGATGCTATGCACAAATAAAAGAGAGAGAGAGTTAGAGAGACAATGGATCAAACGTAAACACAAAGATATGTTTCGAGGTTCGAGCCCCTAGCTCTACGTCCCCGCCTTCACCGAGAAGGATTTCTAATCCACTAAAGGAGTACCGAACTCCTCTATCAACCTTACAATGCCACCGAGGCAATACAACCACAATCCACCTCTATCGAAGAGGGATAAGGCCCGTAGCCAACAACCAAACTCCACCTCACAAAGAGGGAGCAAACACAATCCTCAACCTCTACCAAAGAGGGAGCAACCCAACAATGAAAGGGTTTACAACTAGTGATCACAAAAGATCACAAACACAATCTCTATTCCCACAAACAATGATCCTAATAGAATAGGATAGAAGATAGCTCAAGTGTGGAAAACAAGTGTTTTGATCAAAGAAATTCTCTTGGGAAAAGACCAAAAATGATATAGAAAGTTTAGCTCAAAAATAATTCCCAAAACCTAATTTCTTTGAAATAAAACAAAACACTTAAAACAAATAAATGAAGCTTTTTGGCACTTAAACACTTTTGAAAACTTGTTTTTAAAATCAGAGAATAAGGAAATTTTGCTCTAGAAAATCTTAGCCAAAATCCCAAAGAAATGGGGTTATATAGGCCAAACAGAAAACTAGCCGTTAAGCTGATCTGTCAGCCTGACAGGCTAGCGGTCGACCGCCCGGTCGACCGCCAACGGTCATATTTATGACCGTTGGGGCTTCCGGTCGACCGCGTCGGTCGACCGCCCAGATACAGAGAGCAAAGCTCTCTGGTCCGGTTGACCGACCGGTCGACCGGCCCATGTGTCTGCCAGACGTGCGCAAGACTGTGCACGTCGGTCGACCGTTGGGTCGACCGGCTCTTGGTTCGGTCGACCGTACGGTCGGCCGACCTGGCCTGTCAGTCACTGTTCTGGGTCAGAAACTGGGGTTAAAAATATTTTAATAAATCTTGTAAAAACTTGTAAAATCCCCAAAATAGTTTTATTATTTTGCATTGATATATGAACTTGTGTTTTAACATTTTTATCAAAAATCAAAACATGTATTTTATCAAACTTGGATTTTTCAATACATGAATAGGAAAGTCAAAATAAGTTTGTTTAAAAGTTAAGCATGCATGTATAGAATGAAACTACCATACATAAACCAATTAACTTGTTTAGATCAATCTATTCATGAAAACAAATATCGGTTAAACTAAAACCGAAAACCATAAAACGTGTGTGTTGTGCACTTGAGCATATCAACTATTCTTATCTTTACACATGGATCTAAAACACACTAAACTAAACTAGGATACCTAAGTCTTCTTGATGATCTTCATCTTCAAGTCGACTCAATCCCAAACGTGATCCACCGAGTGCAAAGGTATGATCTTGATGCTCGGGCACTGGAATCACCATGTGAAAGCTTCCAAACTCCTTGTTGAAGCTAATCGCCAACTAATATCTTGCTAAATGATCTGAATCTTAAAATCACAAGATTATTAGTAAACATAACTACATGAGTTAATTATCATCAAAACTAGAGAGGAAGGCCTCCGGGCCACAGATTGGGCATCAAGCCCAAGTATACCTCATCATAGGATTGAAAACCCAGAGATTGCCTCCAATGAAGCCACACCTTTCCTAGAGCTAAAAGCCTTAACTGAACACCTCAAGTACGCCTACCTGGGCCGAAAGGACACCTTGCCAGTCATCATAGCATGCCTCCTGAGCAATAAGAGGACAGCTTAATGTCTATTCTGAAAAGACATAGGGAAGCCATTAGATGGGCGATGAAGGACATCAAAGGGATAAGTCCAGCCATAGTGCAACATAGAATCCATTTGACCGATGAAGCAACCCTCAGGAGGGACCCTCAACGCAGGCTTAACCTACTCATGCAAGAGGCAGTTAAAACGGAAATTTTGAAACTATTAGATAATGGGATCATTTATCTAATTTCTGATAGCCAATGGGTTAGCCCTGTTCATGCGGTCCCAAAGAAAGCTGGCTTTACGGTAGTTGAAAATGAGCAAAAGAGTTGGTGTAGACAAGAATACCTACCAAGGTTCGTGTCTGTATCGACTATAGGAAGTTGAATGCAGCTACCCGTAAAGACCACTTCCCGCTACCTTTCATCGACTAAATGCTTGAGCGTTTGGCTGGACATGAGTACTACTACTTCCTAGATGGGTACTCGGGATACAACCAAATCCCCATTGCTTCAGAAGTCCAGGAAAAGACCACGTTCACCTGCTCGTTCAAAACCTTTGCTTATCGGCGCATGCTATTTGGATTGTGCAATGCTCCCGTAACATTCCAATGGTGTATGCTTAGTTTGCTCTCTGACATGGTGGAACGTTTTCTTGAGATTTTCATGGATGACTTCTCCATCTACGGAGATTCATTTGAACAGTGTCTTCATCACCTAGAGTTAGTGCTGCAAAGATGCAAGGAGAAGAACCTAACTCTAAACTGGGAGAAATGTCACTTCATGGTGAGACAGGGGATTGTCTTAGGCCATGAGATTTCTAGGAGAGGCATTGAAGTGGATAAGGCTAAAGTGAAGTGTTTGCTAAGCTTCCACCACTCAAAAGTATAAAGGATATTAGATCCTTTCTAGGACATGCTGGGTTCTACCGACAGTTCATTAGAATTTTAGCAAAATCGCTAGGCCCTTAACCAACCTGCTCCCTAGGGATGTGCCCTTTGATTTAACGATGAATGTTTCAAGTCATGGGAAAGCTTAAGTAAGAACTTATTTCTGCGCCCATTATTTCTGCTCCTAATTGGGCCCAACCGTTGGAAATCATGTGGGATGCCTCTGACTTTGCTATTGGCGTTGTTCTAGGACAACGCATCAATAATAAGCAGCACGTGATTTATTACTCGAGTAGGACCTTGAATAACGCCCAACAGAACTATACAATGACTGAGAAGGAATTCTTGGCCGTTGCCTGTGCGTTCGAGAAGTTCCGACCCTACTTGTTAGGATCGAAGATGGTGATTTTTACGGATCACTCGGCTCTGAAATACCTTATGACCAAGAAGGAAGTAAAAGCCCGATTGATTCAGTGGATCCTTTTGATTCAAGAATTTGACTTGGAAATCTGGATAAATGAGGTATAGAAAATATGGTCGCTGATCATCTCTCACGAATTCCGAACGCACCGATCATACAAGCTCCGATCAACGAGGATTTCCTAAACGAGCACATCCTGGCCATTCTCAAGGAACCCTGGTATGCAGACATTGTTAATTACCTGGCCAATGGATAATTACCCGCTGACTGGACAAAGCACGACCAATACCGCTTCTTTGCCCAAGTACGGTACTTCTTCTGGAAGAACTGTATCTTTTTAAGTATTGTCCCGACCAAATTATTAGACGATGCATACCAGAGGAGGAACAGAGGAGTGTGCTCAGCTTTTTCCATGACCTTGCATGTGGAGGACACTTCGGTCCCCGCAAGACTGCAGAGAAGGTTCTACAAAGTGGGTTTTACTGGCTCACTTTGTTCAAAGACTCGTAGCATTTTTTCAAGTCATGCGCAAATTGTCAGAAAATTGAGAAAATTTTAAGAAGAGACAGATGCCCCTGAACCCAATCCTGGAAGTTGAAATTTTTGATGTTTGGGATATCGACTTCATGGGGTAATTCCCTTATTCCTTCAGTAACCAGTTCATTTTGGTTGCTGTAGATTATGTCTCTAAATGGGTTGAAGCTGTGCAACTAAGACCAATGACAACAAAGTGGTTGTCAAATTTCTCAAAGAGAACATCTTCTCCCGATTTAGCACCCCTAGAGCGATAATTAGTGATAATGGATTGCATTTCTACAACAGAGTTTTTGAAACTCTGATGCGGAAATATTCCATCAATCATAAGTTGTCTACTCTGTATCATCCCCAGACAAATGGGCAGGTCGAAGTCACCAATCGATAGATCAACCTCATTCTGGAAAAGACTTTCGGACAAAACCAAAAGGATTGGTGAGTCAAACTCAATGATGCATTGTGGGCTTACCGCACTGCTTTTAAGACAGTTCTGGGAATGTCTCCGTATAGAATCGTATTTGGCAAAGCCTGTCATCTACCAGTTGAATTAGAACACCATGCCCTATGGGCCATTAAGCAACTCAATTTGATCTGACCAAGGTCGGTGAGTTAAGGAGACTGCAGATTTCAGAATTAGAGGAGATACGGAATGAAGCCTATGAGAATGCTCGGATCACCAAAAACAGGACTAAATTTTTTTATGACCAGCTCATAACCCAAAAAAACTTTGCCCCGAGAGACAAGGTTCTGCTGTATAACTCTAGGCTTCATATTTTTGCAGGGAAGCTGAAGACTCGTTGGTCTGGACCGTTCATCGTGCGCACCGTTTTTTCCACACGGTGTTGTGATTATTGTAGATCCTAAGAATAATGCGGAATTCAAAGTAAATGGGCAAAGACTGAAGCCCTTCTTGACCACTGAGCCTATGACTCCGGATGATAGTGTGCTAACTCTTTTTGCCCCGTCCTACACCTAGCCACAACAACTAAAAAAAATTATATACTTACCCCTTCTACATTTTTTTGACATTTCTTTAGCCTATTCGCACTTTGCAGGCCCGAGTCCACGAAGACAGTGACATCATTTCTTCACCCTATTTATTGCATTCGCATTTACCTATACATTCATTGAGGACAATGCATTAGATAGGTGTGGGGGGTGCTAACACTTTTTCTTTTTCCTTTTATTCTTTCTTTTTCTTTTTTCAAAAAAAAAACTCCAGATTGAAAAGAAATTTCATACTCTTTATAAAATACTAAAAGATTGTAGGAATTACAGGAACCTTATTAATGAATCTTTATTTTTGCCTAAATAAACAAGAAAGATTGGTTTGACTAAAAAGTTAGAGGGATAAGGAAAATAACTCATACCTTTTATTTAGCCTTAGTAGAATATACATAAACTACACACACATGCTTGGGATTTAGAGACACAACTCTTGAAAAAAAATGCTGAATAATTGTGCCTCAAGAAGCATGATTACTCACGCCAAAAAAGAAAAAAAGAAAAATATATCTATATAAATAAGTAAATCTTGATTTCGTGGCCTACTCTACTTGCATATTTGACCTGAAGGGTGTTTTTTTCACCTGGTGCCCTAAAACCATCTGGTTTGGGAGTCATTGATTTGATATGTGTTACATAAGTGAAGTAGAAAGCCTAATGAAATCAAGAATAATAAATATATATTAATAAAATTAAATGATATTCAAAGTTGAGTTGAAAAATCCCAAGCACATCACACTTACACATTATGCATATATATCTAAAGCAAAATAACAGAATGAGTTAGAAGTATAAGATCCTTTCTAAATTTAAAGGAAAATCAGAATTTCTTCTTTTATGAAGGCTAAAGTATAGGAGGACTTATGAGGGTTAAACCTAATTCTTACATCATTCGGTCATTTTTACTTAAATGATTGAAAGTTCTTTTTCATGACAGAATTTTTGCTAACAACTAACTACTTTTCTTTACTTACTGGATTTTGTGGGTGCAATCCACTAAAAACCCTCAGGAGACAACATTCCTCCTCTAGGGGAAACCTAGAGGTTTAAAGGCTTGTTGCACATGCTCAGTGCAATCACGTCACCCGCGAAAATAGTGTAATAATTTTTTTTTATTTTGTTTTATTCAGGACGATCAAAAGATAAGTATGGGGGTGTGATTAGTCTCTAATTTTACATAATTTTCATCACATTCTCATATTTATTTGATATAAAATTCTGCTAATAAAGTTTTGCTTGCTTGATCCTAGGTCCATGGTGTGCATATGAAGAAGAAAACCTTAAATCACCAATTAAGGGGTGACTAAAGGCCTACCAAATAGCCATTGACTTTAGGGAAGAGATTTTGTCAGCTCAGGGCATCAAATCATGAATCCAGGAGATCCACCTGAGGGAGACAGACGGGTGTAGGCTATCAAAAATTACTACGGACAAAGCCTCAGACGCGAACCTCCCAGATGCGGAGATAGCTTCCAGTCTCAGACGTGAACCTCCCAGACGCGAACCTCCCAGACGCAGACCTCGCGTCCTTTCTCAATTAACGCAGGGGTCGCCAGACGCAAACCTCGCGTTCCAATGTCAGACGTGAAGGTCGCCAGACGCGGACCTCGCGTCCTTTCTCAGCCAAACGCGGGGGTCGCCAGACGCAGACCTCGCATCCTTTGTCAGACGCGAAAGTCGTCAGACGCGAAGGTCGCGTTTCAACTCAAACGCGAGCCTGAGCAGCTCCGCGTTCTGACACAGACGCGAGCCTGTGAGCTCCGCGTCTCAACATCAAAGCGAGGTCCGCGTCTAGCGCGAGACCCGCATTTTTTGCTATAACTGAGCCACAAACTTGGTCAGTTACACCCCATTTTCTCTCCACATAATGGGGAATAACTTCCCATTATGGAGAGATTTAAGGGGTTGGTTATACCCCAATTTCTCTATAAATAGCTATGAATAGCTAGAGAAGGGGGTTTTTTGGAAGGAGACCTCTCTAAGGGACCCTGGGGGGAGGGGACCTCTTCTAAAAGGGCTGAGGAGGAGAGTCCCGATGGAGGAATCCATGAAGCCATGGGCAGAGGAGGAGAGCTACCTCAGCAGAGTTCGACCTCGAAGCTCTTGTAGCCTGAGAAGAGTTCAAATCTTTCTGTTAACTTGCTAAGGTCAAGTTCTTTAAATCTCTTTGAGATTCCATTACTGATAGGAGCTGTGCTACTCCACCAGTAGATCTAAAGAGAGGATCCATAAGAGAAACTTGACGTTCGGCCGGTCAACGGAGAACAAGATTCACTCTCCATCGCCACATGAAGAACCCAGCACTAAATAAAGGGGAGAATCAACCCTGAGATTCCCTCTCTTTTGTAATCAGATTGTATCCGTTGTAATCTTCTATCCAATCAAAAGAATTTTGCAATTGCGATCTTTTCGACGCGTACAAAAGATGGCGACTCCACTGGGGACTATGATCTTTCTCAACCAACGAGAAGTTGTGGCGCAAGCCGACATCAAGATGCTTGGATTCACAGTCGAATCGCTTGTGATCGAATTCGACTAAGAGAAGTTGAACTCCCCCTAAAGCTTCAGGAGTCTCCCGTGGAGATAACATGGCCAGCCCCAACGTCTTTTCAGAGACCCGCGCCATGACCCATGGTTAAGATGGCAATAGAGACCAATCTCCCCTCCATCCTTTTTATCAAGGCACTTCCAGTTCCGAATGCTCGGGGTTCTCAACAACCTCTTCGACTCAATCGGAATGCCGAGAGACGGCGAAGGCGTTGCACTCATCGTTAGCAGACAGGAGTGGTTGCAACAGCACATGTGGCCCGCATCAATGTCTCCTACGAGACCCGCGAGGCCAATGATGATGAAGGCAAATCTCGCCGCAAAACTCCTCCCAAGGCTCAGCAAATTCAATTTGTAGGGGTTCGCATCAACTCCTGCGAGCCAAACGGATTGCTGATCGTCGACAAAGACGTCAAGTTCACCATCAGCAAACAGAGCTCGCTTTCACCCCCGCTTTTCAGCATCAAACGCAAAGTTCGCTTTTAGCCCCGCATTTCTGCAACAAAACGCGATGCTCACGTTCACGAGCTGCGCGTTTCGGCGCCAAAATATGAAGTTCGTGTCCAGCCTCAAGCTGTGCAAAAACGCGAGAATGCGCGACCCAGGCCGTGCCAGAACATGACCTTAGCCTGCGAGAGTCGCTGACAGTGTTAAAGGATGACCTTTGCATTTCTATTCAGAAGCGCAAGACACGCGTTCAGCAGGAGACTGCGCCAGAATGAGATCATCGCGTTTCACTTCAAAAACGCGAGGTTCGCGTTCAGCCCTAAAGAGGCCAAGTTCAAATATGAACTGAGACGCTCTCATCCCAGGGGTTCGAGTGCCATTGCGAGCAGTTCATCTCGGCGGTGCTATTTGATTGTCACTGCAACTTTCAGATGACTGAGCCGTCAGCCTGTAAGGCTTCAAACTCAAACTCCTCCAAGAGACGCAGACCTCGCGTTCCAATGTCAGACGCGGAGATCGCCAAACGCGGACCTCGCGTCCTTTCTCAGCCAAACGCGGAGGTCGCCAGACGCAGAGCTCGCGTTCTAATGTCAGACGCGGAGGTCGATAGACGCAGACCTCGCGTCCTTTCTCAGTCAAACACAAAAGTCGCCAGATGAGGACCTCACGTCCTTTCTTCGATGTGGAAACACGAGCCTGAGTAGAAGGTTTGCTAAAAACCTTGAGGGACTTTGTCCCATCCTCTCCTCCAAAATCTCCTACTAATTCTCATCCACAGAATGGTAGGGCCAGAAAAATACTTGTGTTCATCTCCCTAATGAAAGGAACTGGGATTTGTCATGTTAATAATAAACCTCTGACAAACCAGATTTTTTTTCAATCCCCAGTAGATTCTGTCAAGTTAATACTACACCTCTGACATTCCAAACTTCACTTGTCAATTCTCATCAATAGAATGACAAGTCCTCAAAATTGCTCATATCGCAAACCAACTTCTGTCATGTTAACATTACACCTCTGACAAACTACTGTTATGTTAACATTACACCTCTAACAGTGATTGAGTTGCTGCCAAGTTCAATATTAAACCTCTGACAGTTACTTTTCCTCAGGCTTCCATATCGAAGCTGAGACGAGCAATGCTAAGTTAACATCACACCTCTAGCATTACCTCCATTATTAAGTTCAACATTACACCTATGACAATGACTTTCCCTCGAACTTTCGTATCGGAGTCGAGATGACCAATGCTAAGTTAACATCACACCTCTAGCATTACCTCCACTGTTAAGTTTAACACCACCTATGACAGTGATATCTTCAGTCTCCCCAATGAAACTGAAGTTCTTATGGAGCTAAGTTAACAGTACACCTCTATCTCACATCCTTGTCAAGTTAATATCACACCTCTGACAAGATTCAATTTGATCCGTTAAGTTAATATCACACCTCTGACGGTAAAGAATATTTAGATCCCCGATGGGTCTAGTCTTACTTGTCATTCCCTTCAATAGAATGACATGTCCACTTAAATTGCTTAAATCGCAAAATCTCATTACTGTTATGTTAAACATTACACCTCTAACAGTAAATCTTTATTTTCTAGGGAAATCAATATTTGTCATGTTAACAATTACCTCTGACAACTCATTCCCTAAAATCCCCTCTAAAATCCCTTACCAATTCCATCCATGGAATGGTAGGACCACAAAAAGCCTGTGACTATTTCCCAAGTGAAATAATCACAGATCAAACATGCCAAGTTAACATTATACCTCTGGCATATTCACTGTCAAGTTAACATTATACCTCTAAAAGTGATTTCTCTCATTTCCTCAGTGGAATAAATTACAAATCGAACATGTCATGTTAATATCACACCTCTGACAGTAAGGCTTTGATGTTTCCCTGGGGCAAAATTTCAACTTGTCAGTCCTCTTCAATGGGGATGGCGAGTCCACCAAACTTGCGCAAATCGCAGAATATCTCGGTCAAGTTAACATCACACCTCTGACAAAAATTTCAACTTGTCAATTCTCTTCAATAGAATGACAAGTCCACTCAAAATACTGTTATGTTCAAAGTCACACCTCTAACAGTAGACAACTCTCGGTCAAGTTAACATCACACCTCTGACCAAAATTTCAACTTGTCAATTCTCTTCAATAGAATGACAAGTCTACTCAAAATACTGTTATGTTTAAAATCACACCTCTAACAGTAGACAAGTCTCGGTCAAGTTAGCATCACACCTCTGACCAAACTTGCTCAAATCGCAAGACAACTCTCGGTCAAGTTAACATCACACCTCTGACCAAAATTTCAACTTGTCAATTCTCTTCAATAGAATGACAAGTCTACTCAAAATACTGTTAAGTTCAAAATCACACCTCTAACAGCAAACTTTCATTTCTAGCAGAGTTCTAGTCATGTTAACACTAAACCTCTGATAATAGACTCTGGCATAATCCCCAACGGATCAAACTCCACTTGTTATTCATCAATCGAATAGCAAGTCCACAAAACTTATTCAAAACACAAATCCAGATCTCACTGTCAAGTTAACATCATACCTCTGATAGTAACATTCTCAAATTCCCCCGATAGAGTTATTTAATTTGCTAAGTTAATATCACACCTCTGGCAATTAAAGCTCTTTTCAAAGAAGCTTTGAGCGTGAACTTTGCGTCTCAAGTACAGAGCCGCGTCTCAATGAACTTAAGAGTTGCGTCTTAACAGCAAATAAAGGCTGTGTCTCTACAGAAATTGAGAGCCACGTCTCTACAAATAATTGAGAGTCGCATCTCAACTTTGGTGAAGCTCGCGTCTCCACTTGATCAGTGTGCCAGAACTGCGTCTGTGAGAGCTGCGTCCTCTCTTCCCCCCAATACAAAGAGTATGTCTCTACTACTGCAATCAGTTCAACAGTATACTGGCAGAGGCAATTGACAACTCCACCGGTTCAACAGTACACCGACAATCAAATTACAAACGATCTTTCTTGGAGGCTTCAAACAGTTCAATAGTACACTCACGAAGACCAGAACCCAGACAAAATCAAGCTCGAGACTGCCTCTCAGAAGAATGCCAATCTGATTACAGGAAGTCCCAATTCAACTGAAGTCCAAAGTATTCCGAAATCCGTCTCAGTCAACCACGGAGTTTCGAAAACTTTGGAGGGGGTTCTGTAGGCTATCAAAAAATTACTACGGACAAAGCCTCAGATGCGAACCTCCCAGATGCGGAGATAGCTTCCAGTCTCAGACGTGAACCTCCCAGATGCGAACTTCCCAGACGCAGACCTCGCGTCCTTTCTCAATCAAACGCGGGGGTCGCCAGACGCAGACCTCGCGTTCCAATATCAGACGCGAAGGTCGCCAGACGCGGACCTCGCGTCCTTTCTCAGCCAAACGCGGGGTCGCCAGACGCAGACCTCGCATCCTTTGTCAGACGCGAAAGTCGTCAGACGTGAAGGTCACATTTCAACTCAAACGCAAGCCTGAGCAGCTCCGCGTTCTGACACAGACGCGAGCCTGTGAGCTCCGCGTCTCAACATCAAAGCGAGGTCCGCGTCCAGCGCGAGACCCGCATTTTTTGCTATAACTGAGCCACAAACTTGGTCAGTTACACCCCATTTTCTCTCCACATAATGGGGAATAACTTCCCATTATGGAGAGATTTAAGGGGTTGGTTACACCCCAATTCCTCTATAAATAGCTATGAATAGCTAGAGAAGGGGGGTTTTTTGGAAGGAGACCTCTCTAAGGGACCCCGGGGGAGGGGACCTCTTCTAAAAGGGCTGAGGAGGAGAGTCCCGATGGAGGAATCCAGGAAGCCATGGGCAGAGGAGGAGAGCTACCTCAGCATAGTTCGACCTCGAAGCTCTTGTAGCCTGAGAAGAGTTCAAATCTTTCTGTTAACTTGCTAAGGTCAAGTTCTTTAAATCTCTTTGAGATTCCATTACTGATAGGAGCTGTGCTACTCCACCAGTAGATCTAAAGAGAGGATCCATAAGAGAAACTTGACGTTCGGCCGGTCAACGGAGAACAAGATTCACTCTCCATCGTCACGTGAAGAACCAACACTAAATAAAGGGAGAATCAATCAAGAGATTCCCTCTCTTTTGTAATCGGATTGTATCCGTTGTAATCTTCTATTCAATCAAAAGAATTTTGCAATTGCGATCTTTTCGACGCGTACAACGGGATGGCACCCAGCAGGAAGCCAGGCGTCGCTTCCCCAGCATTGCCGCGAAAACGCAACCTGGGCCGCATTTCCGCAGCAATACTGGCGCGTGCGCCCGGGCTTTGGGGCATAGGTTACCCCCCTGATGCCATTTCCCCTGGTGCCTATAAATACCCCACCAGAGGTCTTCAGTTGGAGATATCCAGAGAAGAGAGTTATATTTTATTGCTTTGTTAGGAGTTGTAGTTGTTGTTCTTCTTCTAGTTTTAATTTTAGCCATTAGAGTGAAAGAGAGAGAGTGTGTAAGAGTTGTATTTGAAGGGTGATAAGCTAATACAAGTAACTACTTTTCTTTCTTCCTTCAATTTACTTGTGCTTTCCATTGGTTTTTACTTTCTTGTTGCAGTGTAACTTCCTCTCTCTCTACTTCTTTTCTTTTTTTGTTGTTTCTTTCTTACCATGTCTAACTAACTGCCCCATTGCATGGCTAACTAACTACTAACTCACTAATCTCTAACAACTTGATTGATAACCCAAATGAGTCAATAGTGTCAAACAAGCCTTGTGCAAACGAGAGCTATGACATCTTAAGACGAGGGTTCTAACTCTAACTTACCTACAAGTATTTACCTTCTTATATTTCATACTTAAAAGGGTTTTTTTTTGATGATCTATGGGTTTTGTACTTTGCTTGTTGTTGTAAGTTAGAGACTTTCCTTTTAACTTTGCTGATACTATTAGTGCACTCGTGTATTCCCGTATTCTCGCCTTCTATTGGATCTTGATAAGGAAATGTCTGAGTTTTTGCCGTGTAAAGCTAAGTTATAGGAAGAACTTTCACTTGATTTTTACGTGAATAGTTCCAATGCATAAGGTTAAGCTTGCCTATGATCCATCGTGAGGCTACATCTTCAAGAAGTTAGGGATTAGTGGGCAATTAGTAGAAAGTTAGCCATGCGCCTTTACCATTAGAAAGACCCACTTTTATAAACCACCAAATCATTTTCAAACATTCTTAAAACAACTTGTTTTCATTTTCTAATTCTTTATTTGAAACAAAGAATTTCTCTTCTTGAACGAAGATGCCGCATCAAGCTTTCATCGCTCTCCCTCCTTGTGGATACGACCCGTAGAGCCACTTTGCTACTACGAAAGAATCGCAAAAGCAGTAACATTGACCCACACTCTTTTTACTTATTATTGTGCTTGCTTCTTGTCGATCATCTCTCTTTGAGGAGTAGGAATAGGAACAAGATCTTTCTTCTTCTAGTTATGAGGATCCGTATTGATCACTCTTAGTTCACCTTTCAGGATGGAACCACTCCGGTTGGTGCTGGAGGGAGATCCCAGTCGAACTGAATAGGTGATGAGGTTGTCATATTGTTTGTCACCTTTTTCTATTCTAGACAGAGCTTAAGTACCTCCGCATCATCAGAGCCTAAAAAATATTTTTAAAGATGTAACAGCTCTTGGTAGGGTGCTCAGTATCCTGTGATATAAACAGTAGCTGGATCATCAGTGCTCCCCACCTCTTCAGGACGTATAATCTCTGGCAATTTGAGTTTGTTACTCTTTTGGAGTAACTTAAACAAAGAGACCACGTGCTCATCCTTGAATGAGTACAGTTTACTTGCACGTGCTTGGCCGGGAGGCATACCTCCTCTGACTGACTGGGTCTTCGAAGGCGACTTGACCTTCGTTGCCAGAGTATCCCTTCTCTTGGCTTGAGAAGACGACTCTGGGGCTTGCCGCATTGGTTTGTTGGGTCTTGATTTGCTATCTTTTTCGTTAGCCTGACCCTGGCGACAATCTCTTCCTCATGTTCGCCTTATATCATCAACTGCTTCCAAGTGCGACATTCTACTACTCTCATTTGAGTGAGTAGGAAAGCTTGTAGATTATGACGACACGTCTCAACCAGTGTAGACTGAGTCATGCTGTTGGACAATGGAGTGCCATGCCCTAAAATCTCTCGACAAAAGTTTTGATAAACTCTCCTTTCTTTTGCTTGGCTGCAAGGAGAGTTGGCACTGAAACTTTTATATCACCCTCAAAGAAACGAGCCAGAAATCACTTCTTGAGGTTGGCCCATGTTTTGATCAAGCTGGCAGGAGGTTTTATTAACCATTCAAAGGT
>JAVJIF010017362.1:0-69514 GCA_038442645.1 Agave tequilana
GAGAATTGCTCCACACCCACGGGTTCAAAGACTCGGCCGAGTCACGATCCGACTCGGAGTGACTCGGTCGAGTTGACTCCGAGTCTTGGCCGAGTCAAGCCTGTCGTTTGTACACCCCGTGAGTTCACGTGTTATAAAGGGGGAAAAACAAAGGAAAGGAAAAAACTTACCTCCATCCAGATCTGGATCTGGACTCCGATCCGCCCGTCGCCGAGCGCAGATACGTCGGCCGCTAGGTAACTGTCTCTCTCCCCTCTCCCTCTGTCTCCCCCTCTCCCAGTCTCTCTCTCACATTTCTCTCTGTCTCTCTCCCCCTCTCTGCCTCTGTATCTCTCTCCCCTCCCCTTCCCTCTCTCCCCCCTGTCTATCTCTCCCTCCCTCTCTTTGTCTCTATTTTTCTCTCTCTCACCCCTCCCCCTCTCTCCTGCTCCATCTCTCTCCCTCTCCATCTCCCTGTCTCTCTGTCTCTTTCCTCTCCCTCCTCTCCATCTCCTGTCTCTCTGTCTCTTTCCCTCTCCCTCCCTCTCCGTCTCTGTTTCTCTCTCCACCTCCCTCTCTCTCCTGCTCCTTGTCCCTCTCCCTCTCCCTCTCCCTCTCTGTCTCCCTCCCTCTCTGTCTCTGTCTCTCTCCTCTCCCACTCCCCTTCCAATCTCTCTCCCTCACTCTGTATCTTTTTCTCTCGGTCTCTCTCTATTTCTCTCTCTAAAATCTCTAGAAATCTCTCTCTTCCCCCTTATTTCTATCTAATCTCTCTGGATCTGGCTCTTCTCTCTCTTAATTTTTTGTTAAATGTATTTAATTATTGTTGTTAAGTTTATCTCTAGATGTCCCTTAATTATTGTTGTTAAGTTTAATTAATTTTGAAAAAATTATTAATTTTGTTAATGCTTAAATGATTTAATTTAGTTAATTTGAAAGTATAGATCTACTATGCTTTTAATTTAATTTAATTAAATATAGTTTAATTTTTAGAAGTATAGAACCTGCAAAAAGAATTGATCCTTACATGGTCTTATCGAAACAAAAAACAATCAAAAGCATGTTCTCATCGAAGGGTATTAAAAAGTTGAAAAAGACATTCAAAGTTCTTCCTCTTCAATGAAGATATTCATTGTAGTGAAGAAAGTAGAAGTATAATAGAAGCAGATGATGATGATGATGATAGGGAAGACGTGAGAGTTTTATCCAATTCTAGTAGTGATGATAGTGATGATAATGACGATGGTGATAACAGTGATGACAATGATGACGATGATAACAATAATGGGGGCAACAATAGTACTGATGGAGAAACTTATATTCTTGAAGGCCATATGCAAGGGTTGAGTTTGACATCAGACCAATATTATGGGGTGGATACGACTATAACTACAGATCACACTTGAGAGATCTACAAGTACTGGTACCGGTTTATACTACTTATCCAGAGATGATTACGATGATGATTTTGTGCCTCATCGAAATTCAATATGAAAATAACTACATTAACATGTATTTATGAATGCATTTTGCGCAATTTATTATATTGTGTATGTATTTTGATATATCTACCAACGACGCGTGTATTTATATTTTCGTTTTATGTTTAGTGTGATATGTTTTGGACATGTGATACATGAATATTGATGTCTACATTTTTCTAGATTTGTCGTGATTTTTTCATGATTTTTTGAGTTTTCTATGTAGCGTTTTGCGCGTATAGCCCGAGACTAATCCGAGTCGCCTGCGACCGATCCGTCTCAATGGCCGCCGAGTCAGTGGCCGAGACCGCGACTTTGAACCACGCGCCCACCTACACACGCCACCTATGATTAAACCGGGGACGTCCTGCATTGACCACCTCTTCTCTTTGTGTGCTTTGGTACTTTTTTCCTTGGTTGCATAAGCTCCTCATTTTCTCAGAAAAATGTAGGACTACCCAACTTGCCACTGGCTTTCATGGAACAAAACCGATTTACTCGTGGAGATTTTTCTCACCACTGTCATCCTCCATAGCTGCTCACCCCATTTTGATAGGAAAAGACCTGGATGACGATAAAAACACATAATTTGATGCCAATATTATGGTCTGATAATTTGGTTGTCAAATAATGCAGACCATTTTCATACTAAAGAGTGGTTCCATTGTATTATAAATTCAAACACACACACACACACACACACACACACACACACACACACACACACTTACCAAAGAACTCAAACAAAACTAATGTCCTATAAAAAAAAACACACACACACACACACCAAGAGCCCATCTCAAGAAACTAGACAGCAATTATTCAATGAGGCATTTCATCAAACACAAGCTGCTCAGAATCAAATCAATCAAAAGAATTTGATAGAAATTTACCGAGTTAACCAAGTAATTGCGAGAAGACGACAGCCTCTTCGATCTGCACATCATTTGGGAAACCGATTCGAAATCGATCGAGGATCAGAAAGCTGGATTTTTTTTTGTTTATTTGTGATGCAAATCAGAAAGCTGGAAGTTGTCGAACACAAATTTGCAGTGGGTTTTTGCTATTTCTGGCATTTTTTCGCCCGGTTCGGTCCCGGCAGTTGCAGGCTCGGCCACCCTCGTCTTGCCACCAGTGCCGCTCCGCACGCGCAGTGCCGCTGCGCGCTGACACGTTGCTGGTTAGTTACCATTTTTGCGTTGGAAGCATTCCTTCCTTGTTCGGCTATTCACACCCATGAAAGTGCACACACTCTAAAATTTGTTGTCTTTTAATCTTAACTTAAAAGACTAAAATAGACTAAAATAATTTAAAATTATAAATAATGGTAATCTTATTACAAAGAACACTCAAATATATGGTGAATACACATACCCACAAACAGCAGTAATTATATTTTTCCCTCCAAAATGTATGTTTCTTCTCCACTTATATAAACCCTAAAATATTTCTTGCGTTCATATCATCAAATATTTGACAAATTGACAGTTATGAACAAACAAACAACAACATGAGAGCGTTACGACAATCAATAGGTATGTTTTTCTCGAATTAAATTATTGAATTAAAAAAAATCAAAATTTATCGCGACTTGTTCGATTGTCATCAGCTGAACAGTTTCATTGTTGTTCGGCCAAAGAAGACTAAACAAATATGAATTTGTTCAGCCATATTTGACTGAACAAAGGCTTAATGTTCGGCCCTTTCTGGCCGAACAAAAAGCCTCTGTTTGGCCAGGCTGAACAGAAATCAAACATTAGGCTGAGATTTTGTGTAACTTCATTTTGTTAGATTCAGGAATAGATCTGACAACTGATCAATATCACCGATCTAATTTGCCAGGTCGGTGAATATCAGGTGGGAAGTTTTCCGTTCAGTAAAACGTTCCTTAATTACAGAACCACCTTTCAATTACCTTCCTCGGTTAAACACCAATTAGATTAGTATTAGTCAGTCTCAATATAAAGTAATATTTATGAGGATAAATATTTCAGTATAACCCCTTGTATAAAGAATGTTAGTTCACTTATACAGTAATTGGAGTGAGGTACGCATGTAGCGAGCCTCCTTAAGACAATTACGTTTCGGTGCTAACGGGTTACTGAACGCTAGTCTCCCAAGATACAACACTCCTTAGAAGGTTGGTTTGTCATTCCTAAACTGGTCTAAGATCTTGTCATAGTGAAATATAAGCCTGCAGAGAAGAGCGAAGCAGCCGAAGCCGTTGAACGTGAATCAGGGAACACTAAGCTCTTTCGCTACCTTGTCGGTCCACGAATTGCCTGCGTCCGCCACGATGCAGTCCGGGTCGCGCTACTGTTGCCGGAGGTGCACCAGCAACGGCTCTCACAGCAGCGTGCAAGCATCGAGGAAATTGGCCAGGAGTTCGGACGGAGGGACTTCGTCTGCGTCTAGGTTCTCGCACCCTCCGGGCAAGCCTGCTTCTGTGAACGGTGTTAGAGATATCAATGACAACACGTGACTCATGTGAAACATGTGATCCATGTGAAAGAAACCCCTCATGAAATCAACCAGATCCTAAAATCTTTCCATGATTATAGGAACATATGTGTTTCTAATTCTCTCTCTCAATCAATGTTTACTATTGTTTCTACCAAATCAGTGTAAATAGGTGATCAATATGTGTGTATATATATACAATAAAGAACCATATCTAGTGGTATCTTGTCATTATACAAATAAGTGTTCTTCTTCTTTATCTTGGTATCAGAGCAACTCATATACCATGTCGAGTATTTCCTCTTCATCTTCCCTCACCTCCATCCAAACACCTGAATCCATGGTCGCTCCCTATCCCAACATCACTCACTTTCTAAACGTCAAACTCGATAAGAAAACTACCTACTGTGGCGTTCTCAGTTCCTTCCTATTCTCAAACTCCATGATCTTGAAGGCCTTGTCGATGGAACCTCTCCGTGTTCGGTTCGGTTCCTTCCTTCTATCGAGAAGGATGCTCAGCCCACTATCAATCCGGAATATACTCGCTGGATCAAACTTGATCAAATGCTCTTAAGCTGGCTTATCTCCTCGTTCACTGAGGATGTTCTTGCTCATGTCGTTGGCCTTACCATATCTCGTGATGTGTAGTGCTCTCTGGAGCGATTTTTGCCTCACCTCCAGAGTTAGAGTACACAACTCAAATATCAGCTGCACACCGTCATCCAGTCTGTCAAGTCCATCGTAGACAATCTGGCAGCAGTGGCTAATCCAATTTTGACTCTAATCTCGTCTCTACCTTACTCAGTGGTCTATCTCCCGAGTATGACTCGTTCGTTACCTCCGTCAACACACGAGTCGACCCTATACTGTCAGAAGAACTCATCGGCTCATGCTTAGCCAGGAGATTTATCGTGGTCATGCTATCACTTCACCAGACTCCACAACTCTCATCTCCCATTCTCCTGCGGTTCATACTGCCTTCCGGACGCCAAGTTACCATTCTGCTCCATCTTCTTTTCGTGGTCGTGGACGTGGCCGAGCAGGAGCGCGGTCGTGGTCGCGGACATTCCTTTCCACTACAACATCAGTCCGTCGGTGATCGACCTCAATGTCAGATCTGTAATCATTTTGGCCATTATGCTAACCAGTGCTACAATCATTATGATGATCTTTCTCCTTCGGCTAGCCCAACCGCTCTTCTCCACTCTTATGGGAATAGTCTAGTTGATCCCAACTGCTATGTTGACTCCGAAGCCACTTATCGCCTAACGGCTGACATGGCGATTTTGGCAGTTCATTCAGAATATCAAGGACCTGACAGAGTTTGCATGGGTAACGGAACATGTTTGTCTATCCGATCTACTGGTGCTTTCTTTATTGTGTTCTCATGTTTCTTCTTTTGTCTTGAAAAACCTTTTACATGTTTCTAATATCACCAAAAATCTTCTGTATGTTAGTCAATTTACTACTGATAATAAAGTCCTTCTTGAATTTCATCATGACTCTTGTTTTGTCAATGATCTTTTCACCCAGAAAACTCTACTGCGGGGACAACTTAAGGATGGCATGTATGTCTTCTCCCTGGGGAACCATAACTCCACCGCCTCTCCCCAGGCTCTTTCTCGGTGAGTGTACATTTTCCTTCGTCTGGCATGAACGCCTAGGTCATCCCTTCACCAGAGTTGTCTTCAGTATTTTATTTCAGCATCGGCTTTCTTTCTTCACTGACTGTGCTGGTACCCCTCTCTGCATCCCTGTCAGCAAGAAAAAAGTCATTATCTCCTTTTTTCGCCATCTTTCACGATTGCTACTACTCCTTTAGAGCTTATTCACTCTTATCTATGGGGTTCATCTCCTGTGTCCGCTGTAAGTGGTCATCGCTATTATATTAGCCTTTGTAGATCACTACAGCAAGTATGTTTGGCTTTATCCTTTAATTAATAAAAATGATGATTTCTCTATTTTTCTTGATTTAAAGTTCATGTGAAAAAATTTATTGGGTTTCCATAAAGCACTCCAAACTGATGGTGGTGGCAAGCTCATTAAATTTAAATCTTACTTGTCTTCTCATCGTATTGCTCATCGCTTATCCTGTCCACACACTAGTGCCCAAAATGACACCGCAGAGAGAAAGCACCGCCACCTTGTCAAGACTGGCCTCACTCTTCTGGCCCGGTCTAATGTTCCATTCCATTACTGGCCTTATGCTTTTCAAACCGCCTCATTTCTCATCAATAGAATGCCTATCCCCGTCCTCCATAATTTATCTCCCTATCAGAAATTTATTTCACAAATCACCTGACTACCTTTCCTTATGTATTTTTGGTTGTGTTTGCTATCATCAACTCATAAGTTTGATATTTGGTCCAGTCAATGTGTCTTCTTATGTTACTCGACTTCGCATAAAGTTATCAATGTTTACATGTCCTCTCTGGTCGTATTTACATCTCCCGAGATGTTGTGTTCGACGAATCTTCCTTTCTTTTTCATTCTCCTCTGTCCTCTCTCTCTCTCCCCCCACCTACTCCCCATCCTCCCACCGATCCTCATCTCCACGTCTCTGTTACCTTCCATTGTTCCAGTCCCCTCTTCTCCTGCGACCCCACCATTGACTCTTATCCTCCTCCACCACCACCTCCCTCACATACTCCTTCTCCATCACCTCCACCAGTCCCGCCGATGAGTCCTTTTCATCATCCTCATCCTCGGGCTCTCCCAGCCCCCTCATACCAGGACCCACCATATGGTCACCAGCACATGATAAGATCAGAACACACAAATGTCTGGCTAGCCACCCAGTATTCCATGCCTACATGTCTCATGGTTGACTTGCCACCGCTCCTGTCGAACCACATGTTTTACGCAAGCTTCTAAAGATCACAAGTGGCGCCAGGCAATGGATACTGAGATGAATGTCTTGCTTATGAACAGAACCTGGTCTCTTGTGTCATACCACCCTACATGAATCTGGTTGGCTGCACATGTGTTTTCAAGTTAAAACATAAACCTGATGGTTCTGTTGACAGGGTATAACGCCCGCCTGGTGGCCAAGGGTTTTCATCAACAATTAGGATGAGACTATGGTGAGACATTCAGTCCAGTAATCAAACAAATCATGTCCGTACTGTGTGCAATCTGGCCGTCTCCAAAGCTGGTCTATTTAACAGTTGGATGTGAATAATGCATTTTTACAGGATTTTCTTTACTGAGATGGTCTACATGGAATAACCTTCGGGGTTCATCGATCCCGCTCATTCCAATCATGTATGCAAGCTCCACCGCGGTATCTATGGACTCAAACAAGCTCCACGGACCTTGTTCTCGCCTCAGCAGTTATCTAGTCACAATGGACTTTGTGGGCTCCAAGTCCGACACGTCTCTCTTCCTTCGACAGGTCGGGATAGATCTTCTTCTAGTTCTTATCTACGTGGACGACATCATCATCACAGGCAATGACTCACAGGCTGTCACTCGTCTTATTCATAAATTAGGCCGGGAGTTCTCATTATAAGACCTCGGTTTATTGCACTATTTCTTAGCCGTGGAGTGTCACCGTACACCCTTAATTCTCTTTTCTCTTAATAGAAGTACATCCGTGACTTACTTCTCCAGTTCAAGATGAATGGTGTCAAGCCCGTCAACTCACCTATGACTACTTCCTATAAAGCTCTCCAAGGTTGTTGGCAACCCTCTCTCTGACCCTTTTGTCTATCGAAGTACGGTTGGGGCTCTATAATACCTAAGCTTTACAGACCCGGTATTGTCTTCTCGGTGAACAAGGTTGCTCAGTTCATGCAAGCTCCAACTGATGAGCATTGGAGTGCTGTAAAACGGATCCTCCGTTACCTCAAATCTACCATTCAGCATGATCTTTTTCTCTCTCTCATTCTTTTGTACAACTTGCTACTTACATCGATGCAGATTGGGCAGGGTCGATTGATGATCGAAAATCTACCAGTGGTTATTGTGTCTTTTTTGTATAAAATCTCATTTCTTGGAGCTCGAAGAAACAGTACACTGTGGCACTATCTAGCACTGAGGCAGAGTATAGAGGCGTGGTCAATGCTGTAGCAAGGTCGTTTGGTTTCAGTATACTTACTTCGTGGCTTAGACTTCCGTAATCTTCCCCAATAGTTCTCTGTGACAACCTCGGTGCAACATATCTTTCGATCAATCCTATTCGTCACTCACGCTCCAAACATATTGAGATCGACATTCATTTTGTGCGGGACTATGTCGCCAATGGAGTCTTGAATGCTCGTTTGTGAGCACTAAAGATCAACTAGCAAATATCCTTACTAAGCCTTAAAGCTCATTAAGGTTTTCTATACTAAAGAACAAGCTTTCGGTTCTTTCGAACCCTTTTCGCTTGTGGGAGGGGGTATTAGAGATATCAATGACAACACGCGACTCATGTGAAACATGTGATCCATGTGAAAGAAAACCTCATGAAATCAACAAGATTCTAAAATCTCTCTATGATTATAGGAACACATGGTACTCATGAGACTCATGCACCATGTATTTCTCATTCTCTCTCTCAACTACTATTTCCTATTGTTTCTCCTAAATCAGTGTAAACATGTGATCAATTTTGTATATATATACACCTAAGAACCATAACTAGTGGTATCTTGTATTTACATAAATAAGTGTTTTTCTTCTTCTTCTTTATTTCACGGGAACCATAGGGGGACGAAGCAGATTGGGAGACCGAAATCGACGATCAGGTCAATGACGCCTCGATACGGGCGGCATTTACTGGAGTGGTGATGACGATGACGATCGCACCGTGGGCGGCCAGCAGGCGCCCATGTTGACCATAGGATCATGTGTCTTGGGCCAGCAAGGGTACAAGCACAAAATGAGGCTTTTGAACATAACTTCCCAGTTCATCGAGAGGAAGTTGAACATGACTCATCGAGGGAAATTATCGCGATCAGTAAAAAAAAAAAAAAAAAAACCAATTTGATGTAAAAAGACCCAATTTGATGCAATTCAATTTATTACTTCCTGTTGAGGGAGAATGGATAGGTAGGGTATAATTGGTATTTTAAAAAAAAAATCAATTAATGTGAGATTAAAAAAGGATAGTTCAAGAAAAGTGAGATGGCGTGTAGAATTTTTGTAGGTGTATTAACTATATGAGTGTGTTAAGCAATTTTTGGGTGTGAATAACCGCACTCATTCCTTCCCCATTGTGCATAAAGGCTAATTTTTTTTTTAAAATACCTTCAAAAATAAATAATTTCAAAAATTGACCTCTTCAAAACTAATTTCAAACGCCCACCTTCTGACATGTCATATTGACAACATGGCGGTTCACAAGCACAGCGTGGCGCTTGTGCTGGTGGGAAAACGATTTTTCCTTATCTGGTGTTGGCAACAAAAATCTTTACTTTTCATGGCACGCATCTTATCATGAATATTAAATATTTCTTGCTCTTGAACTAGCATTATTTATCTGCTTACTTTATCTCTTGAATACGAAAATAGATAATTGCTAAGGAGATATAAACCGTTTTTCCAAGTAAAAACCTCGGAGTCTCTTTGAAATCAAATCAACCACCCTGTTTGCTGATTACCCAACACCGAATGTTTATGTGCATATACGTAGGTAATTGGATCATTTGAGAATCCATAGACAAAGATTGAGTATCAGTTTCATTTGAAGTAATTGTAGATACTAATATAAAATTGAACACTAGTGAATGCGTTTAGAATACTAATGGTTGAAATCAGGTTAAACACGATTTATCAAAATCAAGGGATCCCCCCTGTATCTTCCGATTGAGTACCGGAGCTGTGGCCTGTGTGCGTCTGCTCCACGGTCCGCCTTGCCAACTCCTTGGAGCTGCCTGAAAGGAGATGGTTCACGTGAGAAATAAAAGTAATGCATACATGAAAAGTTTTACTGGATGATTTGAATAAGTTATTAAATATTCTATTTACTCTTTTCCATCAATATTTCAGAAACAGTCTCCGTTAATAAAACCCTTTCGCGTTTCGTAAAGATTCATATCTTCAGGATGACCATAAAAGGTCCGAGGAGGGAGGCAAGTGTGTAATATGAAATCTCATGCACTGTGTCAACCGCTCCCAAATGCGAGCACTAAAGAGCAGCCCCAGAAAAAGATGGTTGATAGATTCTTCATCTACCACACAGATGGCACAAATGCTAGGCCCCTCCCACCTCCTCTTCATTAGGTTATCCCATGTAAGAATAGCTTTATTAATATCTAACCTAAAAAACACCCTAACCTTCATAGGTGCCCTAACTTTTCAGATTACCTTAGCAAACAGACACTGCAACCCCTCGCCGTTGAGCCTGAGGTAGAAGTTCTTTAATGTGAATGCTCGTTTAAGATCCCACTCCCTACGTGGGCGGTCTCCTGCCCTCCAGTCAACAATTAAATTTGCTGGAAGGAGTACAGCTATTCATATAAATTATAGCTATTAATATAAAACTTATATAAAAATAGACATCTGCGAATGATTAATCAGTAAGTAAAGAGGATTTGTTTGTTTGTTGATTATCATTAGTGGAGAGAATATGTTTTCCGATATTAGTGGTATAAGGGGTAAGGGGTACCCTGCAGTTTCATCAATGGATAACAATCAATAAGGTATATAATAATTTTTTTGTTATTAGTTTTATCATCTTCTCTTTAATGAAATAGCCATTGTATCCCACTTCATTTCATTTCAAGTAAAGAAATTAAGAAATATTTGTGAAACATATAGATATAATATAGTAAAGTAAAATTTATTCATTCTAGCTATTTAATTTCAGTTAATGTATCTATTTGTCTTCTCAACCTTGTTTAATTTAGATCAAAGTAGGATCTAACTACAGTAGATTTTAATTCCAGTTAATAGAACTGTGTATAAATTGCATCCATTGAGTGAGACATTAATAATAGAGTAGTGTGATCACCACCAGTAAACAAAAGGAAATTTTCTTTTAAAACAAAAGGTGTTGCTTGACAGTGTGATCCCTTTGTGATCTAATGAACGAATGGGTTTACTCCCATAGCTGCAAATATCCCCTTGAGTTGTCTAACTCCTACTGTACATTATAGTTTATGTAGCAATTAATCATGCAAAAAGGCTGCACATTATACAAATCAAGAACTTGCAATGACATATGATCAGTTGATGTTCTCCCTATTCTCCACTGGAGAAGCAGATGCACTCTTTGAGCCAGAGAACGACGACGGAGTACTCTGCATGAACTTCAGGCTGCTGATCCCTTGCTGCATCCTCGACGGCGAGCCGCTCCCCGTCCTCGTCATGAAGCTCGACCCGCACCCGTTCACAGTCGGCGCCACAGTCGGATTTGGGCCGCATCGCTTCCACCTCCGACGTAGGACGTGATCGCCGTGGCCAGGGCCGACTGGAAGCTCGGGTCAGACGCGATCGCCTTGGCAATCGTGTGGGTCAACACATGTTGCGTAGGGGTGCCGGTGATCGGACTCTCGACTTTTTGGAGGCAGGACTGGTGCAGACTGATGCCCTGCTGCTTTGATGCACTGAGCCCAAGTGAGCCAATTGGGCTCGAGTTGCAGGGTGGTTGTGATGCATAGCTCAAGTATGGTCCATTGGCCCAACATGTTGGTACGCAAGTACTAATGTTAGACTCCGATGAGAGAAGTTGAAGCTTGTGGAGTACCTAGTAGGGTTGTAGTGCTAAAATTGGAAGAGGAGAATCTAGTGAATTGTGATGCTTGATGAGAGGATGGTGGTTGTGGGGGTGAGGTGAGGTCTAGGGTTATGGTAGGGACGTAAGAGGGGATGGAGGAGATGGTAGGGTTTGGGAGTTGGAAAGAGAGGCGTGACCGCGAATTGGGGTCAATGAGGTTGAAGTTCAAGGCGTGAAGGTTCGGGTTGGAGGAGGCGGCGGCGGAGGGAAGGGGTGAGGAGGAGATAACGGGTGGTCTGGAGGTGGATGAGCCTGACATCAACATGCAGGCTGCGGCCGAGGTGGTGGAGGCCATGGCAGTGGCGGAAAACGGGAGGGGGTGGTTGTGGGTGCCTTCATAGGTGGTGATCAGGGTCGACATGTCCTCCGCGCATCTCTGCACCTGAAAATTGCATTTGAAGAAGAACCATTAGAAGGAAAGTTTCATCTAAAGTAGATTCAACAGAATAATACATATGACAGGTACCTTATGCGTAGCTAGTGGACTTAAGACTAGTATGTGTTGGGGCTGGAGCATGCCGAGAATACAAACCCTAAATCACAAACACACATAAAGAGAGGGAGATCAAGATTTATGAGGTTCAATAAGATGCCTACGTTCTCAGGACAGAAGAGAGAGATCTATTGATGATTTACACAAAATAGGAGAGGATAACAGTTGGTTCCCTCAAGAACTCTCATCAAAAATCATCCTATGTTTATATAGGAAGAAGAAATCTCAAAATCAGCTCCAGTTTAGATCTAGAAACAGTTTTGACCCAATTGGTCGACCGACCCAAAAGTCGACCGACCGATTGAGAGATATTTTGATCGACCTCTCAATTATTTTATGATAAAATTGGCGAACTTGGGGTTTTGATAAGTTGAATTTTTTTTTTTTTTTTTGTTGAAGAAAATGTCACAGGTACAAGACTTGTCATATGTCCATATGATTGAAAGAAATCACAAAACCTAAGATTGTCATCCACATGTTTCGAGAAATTTTCTTATAACATCAAAGCTTGAAAATTACTTATGAGTAGAATTAAGTTTCTGGAGAAATTGACGTGAGAAATCACAAAATAAACTGAAGAACTTGAATTTTTATTTAAAAAAAAAAGACAAGAAATGTCAAATCTTTACTTGACTACAAGGAAAATTTGGTTTAGTCCTACTATTTCCACTGACTTCATTCATAATCATCTCCTTAATTCATGTCAAACTCAAAATCCAACAACAGGATCCAAATGATCAGTACCTTCTTCCTCACTGGGCACGCCGGTGCAACTGTACACCGATAGTAAGCTCGAGGGCACGGGTTCCCCTTCGCGATCTTCTGCCCGTACTTTCTCCATTGGCATCCATCAGCCATCTAAATCACAAACAGCAATCATCAAAATCAAATTACTACTCGAACTCTAACTATATCTGTTACCAACAATTCGATTATGGTATGCATGAACAAATTTTTTTTGTAGTACTAACCGTAGGGGCATCACATCTAGCTCTCACTGAAACCCTAGTTTTCTTGACATGAGCCAGTTGCGAAACCTCGTCTTCGGGCCCATTTCTCAGGTTCTTGAGTATCTTGCTCGGCGGCCATGGCTCCCGGCCTCCTCCTCCTCCTTCCTCTCCTCCATGCTATTGCTCGGGCTGATGGTGTCCGTTGCAGGCTCGTTCGTGCCACAAGACCCCTCGAACTTGCAATCCAGTCCTAGTGTCAGGCCTTCTCCGATTCGGTCATTTTCTTTGTTCTTGCTCGTGGTGTTGGCCTTCACTTCTCTCTTGCGCACACTCGAATTCGTTCCCAGGCTGAGCGAGACAAGGTGGTCAGGCTCTTCAACATGATGATCAGGGGCTGGTGGTGATGTTACTGGTGGTTTCTTCGCTTGTTCTTGTTGGACGATGTCGAAGAAATGCATCTGGAGAGATTGGTAATCTTTCCCGATTTGCGCTAAGAGGGTTTTTAGTCTCTCATTCTCTTCTCTAACTTCTCCCATTTCGACTTTGGTGGATTCAAGCTGATCCTTCTATGTAATTAAATAACAAACATGTGAGGGACGAGTGAGAAAATACGCGCGCATGTGTACTAATTTGAGCTTGTTCGATGTTCCATACATGCAAATATTAGCTTCTTATGTCAATGAATTGTTGGTATGTAATTTGCATATGATATGTGAGGTACTAAATTGAACTAATTATGAAATATTTCATGTTACTAATATTTACCACTCATGCCAATGAATGTGTGTGTGTGTATATATATGAGAAAAAAATATCAATTGATAATTATCATGTGCTTATCCAAAAGAAATAAAATATAGGAAAGCAATATGCTAATATTTTTAGTGATTTCAAAACTTAATTAAATACAAAAGTTTGAGTATAATTTTCTTCATTTAGTTATAGTTTTTCTCTAAAAAAGTAAGATTTTTTAAATTTGTAAAGAGAAATTTAGATCCTTTTGTATATAATTATTTGGACGCTTTATATTATGTCTCAATTATAAAATGGCTTGCACATTAATTGCTTTGTAGTTGATTTCAAATTGAAAAATATAGAGATATATATGTATTGGAATCAAGATGAAAAAAAATCAATGAGAGAGAGAGGATGTTGTTGGGTATAGATGAGAGAGAGAGAACAAAAAAAAAAAAATAATCAAAACAACCGAGATTAAGATTGTTGAGGCTCGAAAAAATATTAAATTCTGAAACTATATTTATTAGTTAAAAAATAATAATATTAAAATAGTCATATCTAATTATGTTATAGCTAAAGTTTTCAAATGAAATAATTGATTTTTCCACTTAAGTTCAAAATTGTGACAAATAGAATCTTTTTGTCATATTCCAACTGATACTTTTTAATAGTAATATAGATGAATTTAAGAGACAAATTCTAACCTGATTACTGATAGCAGTGGGACCCTTGGTGTTTGAAGGTGATGGCTTTGACGATGTGTCCATGGATGATCTTTCACTTGCAATCACTTTGGAAACCTGTAGAACAAAAATATTATAAAGTTGAACTGTGCATTAAGGTTTTCTTTTTTTTTTTTTAAATAAATTATTTTTGTATGTATCTCTAAATCTGGAGTTGCAAAAATTATAAGTTAATGAATAATATGCATAAATTAATGCACTCTTTCTATAAAAAGAGAGGATGGCATGGATTATTGTTTCTTTCTAATAAGTAGCATTTTAATTCATTGTGGCATGAGATCCATGAAATTGGGATAAAATCTGACCGAAGAGGAGCTCATATGAATTTGATTATTATCTTCTCAACAATCTAAAGTAATTTATTTGAATGGAGAGAATCCGATGCTGGAAATTTCATGTTTTAAGTGTCTTATCTGTTTTCATAAAAAGATAAACTACAAAGACAAATATAAATAATTCAAATGTTTGATTATGAACAATCATGTTGGATGATCACATAAAATCATATGTTCGTGAATACCAAATATATCTTAATAATCCACACTCAAAAATAGTGAAATGTTCTCAAATTAATTTCTCGTGATTAACAAGTTTAGATTATTTAAATTTTCAGGTAATCCTGACAATTAACAATCACTAAGCATTACCCAGAAAAATAATGATTATTTTTTAGGAGATATGATCTAAATAAGATTGAACAGATAACTTTGTCATGATTAACTGTTAGATACCTCTTCATTTTTCAAGGAAAGAAAGAAAAAGATATGATTCTTTTATCTCTCTAAAAAAGACAGGATTCTTATATTATGCTTGTTTTTTTGCTCAGAGTTCCTTACCTGATTGCTGGTGCTTGAATCTCTTGGATTGGGAGAAGATGATTTCAAAGAACTTCCTTCTCCTGCAATCTTCTCAGTTCCAGTCTGCAAAATTAATTTCCAGTAAGATTTCATCTATGAGACTCTATCCAAACTAACAAAAGAATATTCAACATGTTCATACAAGGAATTCAATCTCAACTTCTCTAGTATCTTACAAATGTGATCTCAAAGTCCAAAACTCTTAGGTTTTTTTGTCAAACATATCTACTCTTGGTCATCAGTCAAAGACTCAAAATGTGACGTTAATAGAATTTATTTTACACAAGCATTCATAATAATTCAATCACTTACAAAAGGATCAAATGAAGTAAATGCAAACCCAAAAGATAGATAAAGTCCAAGAAGAAGAAGAGAGGCTAGCTAACCTTTTCAACCTCTTCAACACTACCACACGAGTCCATCTTCCACTCCTCTTCAACAATACAAACTCTTTTTGGCACCACATCCATTTAGTTTTCCTTGGTACTATGTTTCTTCTCTCTTCTCTCCCTTTTGTTCTTGAACTCCTCCCTTCTAATAATAGCTCCAGCTCTAGCAATTTGTTTATACAAATTCAAACCCCATAGACTCAATATCTATAATATTCATCCATTCCCATCAATATGTCAACACCCCAATGAGCTAAAACTGTGGAAATTAAACAACGAAGAAAATTTCTAGTTTTTTTTTTTTTTCAAAATGAGAGCGCTTGTAGCCGCACTCTCCGGGCCAACCCTTTGAACTTTCTTCACCACTTGCCACCAACTTAAACTAATCCGCACGTGGCCTCTCCGGCCGGTCAACACCCCGGCCCCGCCCCTCGCCATCGTCAGACTCCTGTGCGTGGGCCCACGCCAGGTTGACGACGACTCCGACTGGGCGCTTTGGGGTCGTGAGAACAAGGATCCAAGATTCAAGATCGAAGGTCTCTTCTTCATAAATGAGCTTGTTAGTTATTAGCATGCTACTATTAGCATATGATTACACTTAATTAGTAGTTCCATGGTCCAAAGACTGTGATGATTGAATAATGAGGTTTTTTTTTTTTTTTTAACAGTATGCCCATTCAAATATGTCTTTGACCATCCGGATAAGGGTCGGCGAGAGTAATTTGAAAAGGGTGACCGATCAGAGGTGGTCGAATTTATGCCGCAACTGCGGTGGTGGGGACATGTCACATTTCTGTAGTGGGGGATCTGATAACAAAATGATCAGATTTGAGCTGCATCTGTCGCGATGACGCTAGCGAGATATCCGGACAAGGGTTAGATGGGTTGACCTGCAGACATACACAACTGCGGTGGAGGGGAGAATCTACAACTGAGGACGTTCTGGTGGCTTCATTTTTTTTTCTTTTTTCCCTCCTTTTTTATCTTTTTGAATGATCAAGTTGTTTATATTCCATGCAAGTTTTTACCCTTCTATCTTAAAAATATTTCGTTAAGTTCTTATTAATAAACATGAGTCTTACTTCACTATTTTATCTCAAAATAAAATATATTTAACCTCCTCACTCACACACACACACACACAGAGAGAGAGAGAGAGAGAGAGAGAATGGAGAACACACTGCAACAGAAATGGCTTTCACGTCGCTCATTTCACGCTGGCCTGAGTCCAATCAACGTGTATAAAAAAGTAATGACAATTTTAAATTTGATAAAAATACAAAATTTAATTGTAGTGACGTCTTTGGAGCTTTTGGTGACATTATAGATCTTGTGTTCTCACATGTTTTATTTCTTTTCGAAAGAAGTTGCAGAATATAACCACATGTTTCATTAAAAGGAGGACATTCAAACATAAGCATAAAAGTAAAACAGAGCACATAAATAATACTCTAAAAAATATGAAAAAGATAACCGACTTGTGACTAGATACTAAATAGATGTAATTAGACAAACACACACGAACACATATATCATTAGACTGAAACCTAGATGGACACCGCTGCTGCACTCAAGTTCAGTGGTAAATAAGTAAGGGTAGCTAGATTGTAAGAAGCCTGAGTCCAATTCCTCTGACTAAAAAAAGAAAATGAGAAATATAATAACATTTTTTATCGAGGTCTGCATGTAAAATTTAAATTGATTCAAAAACTACTAAGAAGTAGAGTAGTGGTGTTTTATACAAGATTTGCTGAGGTCTTCGAGATTCCGACACCGGCGATCCGGTGAGCCAACCGGCGTCGGACAGAGAGTTCGAATATTAATGTATTGCATTATAATTTTATTTTATTTTTTTCTTTACAAATTAAATATCGTATACTATTTATTTATTTATTTTTCAGAGAGAAATGTAATAATTTTAAGATCCCAAGGCGTTGAAGAAAGATTGTTGGCCAACTCGGTCGGAGATTCTAAAAGTTTCAATTATGATATTTTCTTTCATTTCCCACTTTGACAGGGATGACGTCGCCCACCTGTTCCCAAAATGTCCCCATTACTATATTCCTTTGGGCTACAATGTTTCAACGTTCACCAAATATTTATTAGCTCATTTGAGGAGTAAGTTTTGCGGCTGGATTTTTTTTTTTTTTAATAAAAAATGTTGAGTGATATGAATTAGTAGGTGCACTCAGGAGTCTAACTATACAAACATTTCTTCAGCACCCTCGTCATCAAACTCATTCCCAACATATTATAATATTAAATAAAAATAATACATAAAAATTCAATCAATGAAAATCAACAAAACCTAAAACTAGGCGTGCTATAAATATCATCAAAAATTAAAAAAACAAAAACTAGAGCCGTCTACCATCAAGTAGGAGCGACAATGCTAAGAGCCTTGGATGCCAGATAATCTGCAACTTGATTATGTTATATCTAATAATTATTCCAAATAAGATCCTATACATGCAGTAGCCTCTTTATTAAGATCAAAAGGAAGAAGGGTTTAGGCATATTTGATTCTATCATGAAAGGGATGTCAAATGTTGCACGATCTCGAGAATGCTGGATTTGAGGGAGGGGATTCTTCTCTCCAGCCATCAAGTTCTCTTCTTGATCCTAAGAAGAGATAAGGCATCCAAGAGAGAGATTAGGTCATGATAAATGTGTTGGCCCAGAGGCCTTCCACTCTAGTTTTGATGATGATTAACTCATGTAGTTATAGTTTACTAATAATCTTGTGATGTTTAGTTTCAGATACTTAACCAAGATATTAGTAGGTGATTAGCTTCAACAAAGGTATTTTGGAGCTTTCACTTGGTGATTCAAGAGCCCGAGCGTCAAAGTTCATATCTAGCACTCGGTTGGAGTCAAGCTCGGTGGATCACGTTTGGATCGAGTCGACTTGGAGACGGCGCTCTACAAGAAGACTTCGATACATTGTTTAGTTTATAGTTTAGATCCATTTGTAAAGATTAGATAGTGTGATATGCTCAAGTTCACACACACACACACACACACACTTGTTTAAGTTTCATGTTTTAGTTTTCGGTTTTTAGTTTAACCAATCTTGATTTTCATGAATAGATAGAATCAAAACAAGTTTACATGGTTTAATGTATATTAGATTTGTTCTATATACATTTATGCTTCAACTATTTAAACAAACTTAGTTTGATAATCTATTTCATGAGTTTGGAGTTTTGGTATTTTAACAAAACTTATTTTCGGATTTAAATGTCAAAAACATTGATATATATCTTTATATGTATATTGGATTATATCCATATAAACATGCTTAAAAGTTGTTTAAATATCACGTTTTTGTATTTGGATGTGTTTTGAAAAAATCGGATTTTCATTTCAAAATCTAAGTTTTGGAAAATACGGATTTTGGTTTTCGGCAAAATTTTTTAATTACAAAAATAGCTCAAAATATTTGTAACATGGTTTGATTTTACTCAAACATGTTCGTATATCAAAGTATTATCTTGAATCTATTTTTGTGAATTTTTAGAGATTTTATGGGATTTATTTGATATTAAAAAACCCAAGTTTTAAATCCTATAATCAACCTTGCCAGGCTCTGACGGTCGACCGGACCGGTCGACCGGACCCAGAGTCGGTCGACCGGACCGGTCGACCGACATGCACAAGGACGTGCACGCAGGCCAGCCACTTAGGCCAGTCGACCGAGCGGTCGACCGACTGAAAGTGCCCAATCTCGGGTGGGGGGGCGGTCGACGGACGGTCGACCGTGAGGCTTGGCACGGTCGACCGAGCGGTCGACCAGCCAGAGAGCAACTGCTCTCTGGATTTGGTACGGTCGACCGCGCGGTCGACCGGCAGGCTCAACGGTCATATTTTTTACCGTTGGCCGGTTGAATGGAAGGTCAAAACTGACCTTTCTGCTGCCAACGGGCAGAATTCTTATGGGTTTATAAATACCCCATTTGAGAGATGTTTTCAAAAAGTTTTTCAAGAGCTAAATTCTCCTATTCTCAAGTGTTTTAAAGTAAGTTTTCAAAAGAGTTTTTGGTTTCAAAAGGATTCATCTTTATTTGTTTTAAAGGGTTGAAAAAATCAAAGAAAAATTGGATATTTGGGATATTGCTTTTGATCTTCATTTCAAACTTATTCTAGTTGTTTTCCCAATTATTTTTCTTTGTGTTTTTGTTTCCAAACTATTTATTTTCCACACTTGAGCTTATCTTCTATCCTATCTATTAGGATCTTTATTTTGTGGGAAAAATTAGTTTGTGGTTGTGAAAACCACCAAGTTGTAAACTTCCTTTATTATGATATCCCTCTAGTGAGAGGAGATTGATTTGGTATCCCTCTATTGTGAGGTGATTGTGAAAGTTGTGGTTGGCTCCCTCTTTTGAGAGGTGGAGATTGTATTTAGCTCACTCTAGTGAGAGGTGGAGTTTGTGTTAGAATCCCTCAAGTGTGAGGTGATTGATTTGTAGTGGCTAAGTGCCTACCCCTCTTGTGTGAGGTAATTTTTGTGTTGGTTGTGCCTTGCCTCTGTGAGAGGTTGTATTCGGTTGAGAGAGGAGTTCTGTACTCTCGGTTATTGTATTGCCCCAAATCCTTAGTGGAGGTTCCCTGTGTGGGAAGTCCTGTGCGGACGAGTTAGTGGAAATCCTTCTGTGTGAAGGCAGGGACGTAGAGCTGTGTGCTCGAAGCTCGAAATAAATCTCGGTGTTTGTGTTTAATCTATTGACTCTAACTCTCTCTCTCTCTCTTTTATATTGTGCCTTGCATCATTTCATAATGTTCATCCATATGTTATATGCTTGGCTTGTTTGTGTGTGCCTCACTTGTGTTTAACCACGAGAGCTTCATATAGAACCTCAACTCTTATTCAGAGGAATCAAGAGGAGTTAGTTCAGAGCCCTTCACCGGGAATTCGGCTACACTCGTTGGTTACATTAAGTGTGTTGCAATTAAGTTTTAATTTTCGCATTTTGTTCATTAGATTAGCCGTACACCTATTCACCCCCCTCTAGGTGTACTTACAAAATGATGGTGGAAAGGAAATCCTACCCATGATATATAAAACATTAAGGAATCCTAATTAAACTCATCATAGATTCTAGACTCTTAATTGATAACACGAGTTCCACATGAGCAGATGAGTCCCACATTTTAATTTAAATACACTCATGGTTAAGTATGATTGAAACATGTCTAGACTCAAATCATTAGGTTTGATCAATTTTTTATTGGGTCAAACAACGTAAGCTTATAGAAACGGGTGTATAAATTCAATTAGACTTGTGTAGGCCCAAATTAATTTAGACTCTGTAACTCCCCGATCCTGCGGTTATGGAGACGCTACTGTGACGTATATACATAGGATAGAATACCCTCACATATATACACTAAGTATCAGTACAAGTAAGAATCAGAGTACGGAAGCACAGTAATACTACATTTCAAAAATAATAGCACAAGTACACAGTTATTATAGGGCATGATACAAATTCTAAGAATATTAGATCCCAAGAAACGAAAAAGCATGATATGCAATATAAAAAGACTGGAAGGTACTTACGAGTAGTAAGATGAGAATCTCGCGAGTCGATTAAGGGCTGGAAGAAAAGGGACTTCAGACAGACAATAGCTAATCCACGCTTTCGCTGCGCACTATGATTAGCTACAGAAGGGTCATCACGATCTAGATTCTAGGATCTGGACATGAATGTCCAGGGTTGTCAGAATGCAACCCAATGACTAAGTAAGCTAAAATCAGTTGGTGTACTCAGACAGTCACATGTGTACATGATCAAGTGATGTGGTTCAGGCATACAGGTACATGCAATGACCGGTAACATAAATGAAAATTAAAGGGACGATAGTAAATCCGAAATCAAGTAATTACATGTATATCGATAAATTTGAATCGAAAAGAAACGATGTCGAGAGCTTGAGTACAAATAAACATGCGAAAAATACAAGTATACATAAAACTAGGTGTATAAGCTCGATTATGAATTCATGAGATTGATACATCAATGGGATAATCCAAATAAGGAAACCCTCATTTATATACCATATACCCCATGTCGCCATCATCTGAGTTCATACAAGTTGAGTTGTCCTTAGAGTAACAGAACTAAAGTGTGTCTAAAGTAATCATTGTGTCACAGAAATCATATGTTATAAAGCAGGGTGTCAACTCAGGGCATAACACCTAATTAAATGATTCATCACTATAACCTGAGAATATAAAGGTATTACATTTTAAGATATTCATTAATAATAATAATCAGTACCGTTTGATATTTCAGTTGCCTCCTTACTAGTGTCTCACATCATTGATAGTCCATATTAGAGTTCGCACTCTGATAAAACTCACTCGGGTCTGATATGTGAGTACCAGGACCCGAAGAAAGGAGTGATCAAATATCCCACGCTCCTAATATTATTAATGTTGGTTATAAATTCTTATGTTATTCATCCTATCCATATGTTTAGGTATGTGTTACCGGTACACATTTATCCACTTATGAATAAGATGAGTTATTACTTGAAAACTAATAAATCTGATGGCTCATATTTATAGTGGGTCTCGTCTCTACCCGGGACTACGGCTCAGGAGTTTAGGCTACTGGTTCCGGGGACTTATCATTACGCGTCCCACACAACACTTCAGAGATCAGGCTACTGCTTCTAGGGACTTATCATTACGCACCCCACACGACATTCATAGATATAACTCCATTATAAATATGACATCTACCGGTATCCATCAGTTTTTTCTCACCCCAGTGTAAAATAGTACTTTATTATAGATTGTCCAATGATAATGCCCATAGTGAATTTGTTAACCCAGAGCCCTTTCACCTTAGTTTTGATGATGACTAACTTATGAAGGTTAGTTTACTAATAAGCTTGTGTTTACATAGTTTCAGTTATTGATCAAGATATTAGTAGGTGTTTAGCTTCAACAAAGAAGTTTTGGAGCTATCTCATGTAGATTCAAGAGCTCGTGCGTCAAGATCGCATCTAATACTCGGATGGAGTCAAGCTTGTTGGATCGTGTTTGGATCGAGTCAGCTTGGAGAAGGAGTTCTACAAGAAAACTTTAGTTTGTTTAGTTTGAGTTTGTATTTATATCTTGTGTAAGATAGACTAGTATTGATATACTCAAATTCACACATACACACACAAGTTCAATATGTTTGGTTTTCCGTTTAACCTGTTTTGGATTTCGAATATACATATATATATGATTTTCATGAATAGATAGAATCAAAACAAGTTTACATGGTTTAATGTATATTAAATTTCATCTATATACTTATATGCTTCATATATTTAGAGAAACTTATTTTGATAATCATATTCATGTGTTTAGAGTTTTGTAATTAACAGAACCTATTTTTGAATTTCATGTCAAACATAGATATATCAATTACATGTGTATTGGATTTTATCCATACACAATATGCTTAAAAGAGTTTAAATACCTTGTTTTTATAATTATACAAGTTTAGGAAAAATCGGATTTCCATTTCAAAATTTAGTTTTCGGAAATACGATTTTTTGTGTTTAAGCCTAATTTCTATATCACAAAAATAGTTCAAATAGTTTGTAATGTTGTGTTGATTTTTAGTCACACATATTTGTTATTAAAATATTTATAAGAACCTATTTTTGTGAAATTTATGAGATTTTATGAGATTTTATTGGAGTTTAAATGACTAAATTTCAAGAACCTTAATATCTGCCAGAACCAGTCGGCGATTGACCGGACGGTCGACCGGACCGGTCGACCGATGTGCACGAGGACGTGCACAAGGACCAGTCTAGAAGGCCGGTCGACCGGGCGGTCGATCGACTGAAAGTACCCCACTCTCGGGTACTGTCAGTCGACCGAGCGGTCGACCGACAGGCTGTGCCCGGTCGACCGAGCGGTCGACCGGAGCGCCAACGGTCAGAAATATGACCGTTGGGTCGGCCGATCGGAGGGTCAATTTTGACCTTTCAGGTTGACAACGGCTATATATTTTGAAAGGCTATAAACAAGCCTTCTCTTGGGCTATTTTGTATAAGTTTTTCAGTGAGCTTCTCTTCCATCTTCTAAGAGTTTTGCAGTAAGTTTGAAAGAGTTTTTGTGCCAAAAAGATTTATTTCTATTTTATTTGCAAGGGTTGGAAAAATCAAATAAAAAATAGTCTTTGGGAAATTGATTTTGATCTTTATTTCTATTTCTATCTAATATTTTCCCAAGTATTTATCTTTATGATTTTGATTCCAAACACCTTGTTTTCTCACACTTGAGCTATCATCTCTAATCCTATTTATAGGATCTTATTTTTGTGAGAAAAATTATTTGTGGTCTATTGTGATCACCAAGTGTTGTTTGTGGTCCATTGTGATCACCAAGTTTGTAATCATTTCTTTACTTTTGATTTTGTGTCTTGTCCCTCTTGTGTAGAGGTGATTGTGGTTTAGCTTTGTGCCCATCCCTCTTGTGTAGAGGTGATTGAGTTTTGACTTTGTGTCTTTCCTCTTGTATAGAGGTGGTTGTGTTGGAGAGAGGAGTTGTATACTCCAAGTTTGTAATTGCAAATTCTTCGGTGGAGGTTTTCTTTGTGGGAGGTCCTGTGTGGACGTAGTGAAAATCCTTCTATGTGAAGGCAGGACGTAGAGCAGTGGCTCGAACCTCGAAACATATCTTGGTATTTGCGTTTGATCCACTATCTCTAAACTCTATCTCTCTTATATATTGCATTACTTTATATTATTCATATCTCATACATGCTTGGTATTGTTCGTGTGCCTATACTTGTGTTGAACCAAGAGAGCTTCATATAGCACCTCAACTCTTATTTAGAGGAATCTCGAGGAGATAGTCCAGACCCCTTCACGAGAAATTCGACTACACTCTTTGGTTACACGTAGTGTGCTGTAATTAAGTTTTAATTCCGCATCATTTCCCATTAGATTAGCTAGTACACCTATTCACCCCCTTCTAGGTGTATTTCAGAATTCACAGTAATCTAATATCTATGATTAGCCAATTACGGGATCAACATGAGTGTAGTATTAGGAGTCTCTCTGTTACAGGGGTTCATGAATACAGGAATTAAGGAGCACAGGAGTTTAGGGGTACCAGATGTATGGTAATAGTATAATAATCATGTCTAGTCCTCGTAAAGCGATAATCATGAATGGGCATTGTAATACAAGTGTCAGATGTAATAGTATCTATTCAGGTATCACAACATCAGGTCAAGTGTACCGGTACCATGTGAAGGCATGTCAAGTATCAAGTGATAGCAAGTCAATTTTCAAGTGTCAGATATCAGGTGTCAGGTATCAGGTGTTGAGTGATAACATATCAGTGTCAGGTAGTTAACATGTCGGTATCAGGTGAGTTGGATATAGAGTTACAGCATCATATGTCAGATAATCATCTGGTCATGTAACATGATATAAGAGAATAGTATAGTTAAACATTTCAAACTCTTGACAACCATATCTATAATAATAGATTAATCTATTAATTAGCTATACAAGGCCAAGCGAAGCGGGAGCGTACCTAAGCATATCCAATACAAGTATAATACAAGTTTAATAAATTATAATAACGACCAACATGTATTCGTATAACATGTTAATATTAGAAAATCGCTCGCATTTCATATATTAACTAACATAACGATGCATCATGTATTAAAAGTCAGAATAGCATATCCAAGAAAAGGTAGTCGCCTAAATCATCGTAAAATTTCGGAACACCAGAAACATGTCCACGCCACCAATATTTAATAAACTATAAATATATAAATATGGGAGAGAGTGAGTAGGGGAGGGGGGGAGAGAGAGAGAGAGAGTGTGTGTGTGTGTGTGTGTGTGTGTTGGATAAGGAGAGGGGGTAAACAGGGAATTAAAAGAAATAAAGGGGAAGGAAAAGTGAAAGAAAGAAAGAAAAAAGGATTTAAAAGAAAAAGAAGGAGAATAAATGGGAGAGGGGGGAGGTGACTGACGGCTCTGGTCGCCACCAGTTGCCAGGGGCGGCGGCGGGCCGGAGAGGGAGGGACGACGCGATGCCCAGGGGAGGAAGGGAGGTGGGGGTGTTTGTGTTTGTGTTGTGTTGTTATTATTGATGATGGTTGTTGTGATGATGAAGGTGGTGGTGGTTGTCAGGGATGGGGTTGGTGGTGGTGTTGGGAGTTAGAGGATGAAGAGGAGATGGTGTTTGGGCCGTGGGAGTGAAGGAATTGGTGAGATAGATGGTGAATTTTGGAGAAGAAACGGAGATGGTAGTGATGGGTTTTAGGAAAATTGAAGAAAAAGGAGAAGTGATTGAAGAGGAGGAAAGTGAGGAAGAGGAGAGGGGGTCTTGCGGGGAGGCGGGAGCATTGGAGGTGCTGGTGGTGACAGTCATGGGAAGGGGAGGAAAGAGTTGGTGGGAGAGATAAAGAAGGAGAAATGGAAAGAATGAGGAGGAAAGAAAGAAAAGAGAAAGAGAGGGAGAGGGAGGAGTATGGAGGAGAAGTGGGGGGTGGTTAGCGTGCTGTCGTCGGCAGAGTATAGGGAGGACGGGAGCAGGTGAAGGAGGAAGGAAAGAAAAAGAAAAAGAAAAAGAAAAGATGAAAAAGAAAAGGAAAAAAAGAAAAGAAAAAAAAAAAAGAAGAAAAAAGAAAATTAGAAAATTGTAATTTAATGTATTATTAAATAATTAAATTAATAAGATAAAATGAGAGTATTAAGTAGAGAAGTAGAGAAGGAAAAAGTAAGAAAAGAAAACAAAGAAAAATAATATTATTATTTAAATCAGGTAAAAATCGACTGCTTTAGAAACGTTCTAAAAAATTTTCAAAAGTAGAAAATATTATTTTAAGATACTTGGTGAAATCAGATTTGAGAAATTTAATCTGGTTTTAAACTTAAAAATTCTGAAATCTTTCAGCGATACCGGCCGACACCAAAACCGGTCAAATTTTGATAAATTTAGAAAAAACTAAAAAATATATTTAGATAGAAAATGAGATTATAAGAAGTAAAATGAAAGCCGTTTCTAGAAATTCAATTCTATTTGAAAACTAAAAATTCGGAAATCGGTCGGCGACACCGCTCGACACCGGTTTTGAAAATTTTGCAGAATAATTCTGAAAAATTTCAGAAAATCATGAAAAATCTAAAATATTAGAAAACGATGTTTAAAACTGAAATTGGTCAAATCTGACTATCGAAAAGACTGAATCGAGTAATACACTAGCATCGGGTTCCGGGTTTATACTAGAGGCAGACTCCGAGTCCACGAATCCAAATCCAATAAAAAACAATCACACAAATAATCAAAAAAAAACAAATATAAAAACTAAATCAAAAAATATGATCAAAAAAATCAAAATACGTATCTAAGTATGTATTCTGGGAACGGGGTGTTACAGACTAATTCAAATAAGTTTAACATATTTTCCTCTCGGCATATTTATGTCACGACAAAATCCATTTGAGCAAAATAATTCAAATGCCTGTCTTAAATAGAGCGCAACCTTCAAGGGACCCGATGGCAACTTGAACGAAGCAAAGCCACTTAGTAAAACCCTAAAACTAGGGTTTTTTTTCCTTTAATTCTTAAAAAAAAGTAATATAATACTTCTCATCACGAGAGAAGTCACTGACTGGCTACATTGGAATTGCTTATCTAAGGTTTTAGTATGACTAGTTTGATCAAGGTTGTTTTGTTGGATAACTGTCATTGCATCCAAAGAGCAAAGCAACCAATTAATATTAATCATTTATTTCCCAAGAAAACCAATTAATTATTTACCATCACTTTCATGCTCACGTGTGCCTTTTTGGGCTGAAAACCTTAATTAGCTCAGCCCACTTTTGATTAAGTATATACAATTAGTCTTCTTAAAACAGAAGGCAAGATAAGACAATGGGTTATGTGCAAAATATTATGGAGATTGTTTTAAGAAATAGTTGAAATAATTGTCAACTTAAAATAGAAGGTGACAATTATATATTTGTAATATCTCACATATATAGTTTTCTTACCTCCAAATAAGATCTTAGTGGGTCAACAAAATTCGATGGACCACACAATAAACTAACACTTAACATGTAATTAAGTAATTATTTCAACAATCAACATGTAAATAAGTGATTGTTGAATGAGTGTTTAGTTACTTCCTCATTAATCTATAGTAATTATTTAAAAGTACTTGTCAATAATTTCGAAGTCCTTTCCACAATCTATATATGTTGATATAGTAGAGAAATATGCAAGAGAAAACAATAAATGTACTTTGATACTCTCTTCTGACGTATTCTAAATGTGACCACTTTTTTTTTTTTGTCAAACCCTGAGACAAAACAAGGAAAACTCTCACAAGGCAGTTGATGCTTCCAAGGCATTTGCACCTCAAAAGAAATTTGTTCTTTAGTAATTTTCTTCTTCAAAGTTTTCTACATATTGTTGATATGCATAAAATTACATGCATAAGATTATTATGATAAAGAATTAAGATGAGATCATGACAGCTAACTGAGAAGTAGTTTGGAGAGTAGATCCATTGAGTTAGTAGAGGGGATTAAAATTTTAGAGACAAGGCAACAATTTCAAGGTGACAAGTGATCAAGGATCAAGATCTGGTCGTCAAGCAAATCTCTACAAGGTCATATTAATTAGATGTGGTAAGATGACTATTATATAATTATTATATTAATGTTTGGTAGTACCTTTTGGTATTTTATCCATGAATTTTTATGTTTATAGATCAATACTTGTTGCTTAAATTGCTACTAAAATTTCATATTGGCCATGTTTGTCTTGATCCGAACTGTTGCCAAATAATTATTGAATTTTATGAATCTTTCGACCTTTGGAAAACAAGTCTTCGAATTATTCTTGAACACAGAACCTGTGACCATGTTCAATGACTAAGTTTGAGTTCTGAGCAAAGGAAAAAAGAAAAAGAAAGAAAGAGGAGGAAGACAAAATAAAAAGAAATGAGAACTTGAATTTGATAGAATAAGAGCTTGGTGTATTGAGTAGTTTTTAGAGAAAAGGACGCATGTCTAGTATCGCGAGTTAAGTTTGTCACAAATAAGTTATATGATGTCAAAGTTAAGACCCATAGTTTATCAAAAATGTTGATTGGTAATGAGCGAAGGTCTCAATATGTTCACATATATAAGAAAGATTGTGAATGTATTCATGTCTAAGTATAATTGCAAGTTCAAATAGAAAGTTGAGATATATAAAAAAAATCTACAGGCTTAAGCTTTTAGATCAAAATAGTTCGCTTTTTTTTAAGGTATTTGAAATTTTATTGATGATAAATTGGATGTACATATACAATGAGAAATGAAACCTAGTAACATAACCAGTTTATCCAACACACTTAACCTTAAAACCAATGAAAAACATTACAAGTTACGGAGGCTTCACAACGTCCTCAGTGAGTCGTCATTGGGAATGGTGGCAACCAGTGCAGAGTTGCAGCAGTTGTGCTTGATGAACTTCTTGAAAGTCTTGGAGGATGCTCAAGCGAGAACTTTCTTCTTCAATACAGAAGTAATCACGCCCGTGGTGCCTGCTTTAAGCCGTACAAGGCTTCCTTCAGGCGATAAACCTTGTCTTCTTGTCCTTTTATCAGAAAACCTTCTGGTTGATGTACGTACACCTCTTCTTCAAGAATACCATTGAGAAAAGCTGACTTGACATCTAGATGATATATCTTCCACCTGTGATGAGCTGCAAGTGAAATTAATAGTCTTACCGTATCCAATCGAGCAACTGGTGCAAAAACTTCTTCATAGTCGATGCCGTACTTTTGTTGTAGCCTTTCGCGACAAGTCTCGCCTTGTATCGATCAACTTCACCATCTGCTGTGCGTTTGATCTTGTACATCCATTTGACACCTATTTCCTTGTGACTTTGTAGAAGTGTTGTCAACTCCCATGTGTCGTTCTTCTAGATGGCATGAATCTCCTCCTTCATTGCTGATCGCCAACAATCTTCTTTCTCAGCCTCTTGGAAAGTGAGAGGCTCATGATCAGCATATAAGCAGAAGCGATTAATCTCTTCATCTTCTTCTATCTGCTCATAGATCTCCCTGAGGCTTCTTATTTTGATGGGACCTCGTTGCACGGAGGATTGGCTACTACTACTTCCCCCAGAAGATGGAGAACCTCTTGCAGAAGACGGTGTAGTATGTTGAGGAGATGGTGGTGTAGCTGGTGGTGGAACCTCTTGTAGGGGCTCGTCAGGTTCATTCATCATGGGTTGCTCTTTGACAGTCTCTTCATTACTCCAACTTCATGCTTCAACTTCATTGAAAACAACGTCTCTACTAACCACTAGTTTCTCAGTTAGTGGATTGTAAAGCTTGTATGCCTTCGACTCCTCGCTATATCCGATAAAAATGCATTTTTCACCATGATTGTCAAGCTTCTTTCTTTTGACTCCAGGTACTTGAGCATATGCAACACACCCAAAAATTCGTAAGTGTGCGACATTAGGCGTGTAACCGCTCCATGCCTCTTGAGGAGTCTTACCCTTCACTTGCTTCGTCGGGCACCGATTGAGCAAGTAAGTTGAACACACCACAGCTTCCGCCCAGAACTGCTTCGGTAGCCTCTTTTCTTTAAGCATGGTTCTTGTCATATCAAGAATGGTGCGGTTCTTTCTTTCTGCGATGCCATTTTACTGTGGTGTGTAGGCAGTAGTAAATTGCCTCTTTATGCCTTACTCCCTACAATATTCTTGAAACAGATTTGAGGTGTACTCACCACCTCGATCAGATCAGAGAGTTATTAGCTTGTGGCCACTTTCCGCTTCAACAAAAGCTTTGAAATTCTTGAAGATAGTAAAGGCAGCAGATTTTTCTTTAAGAATGTACACCCACAACTTTCTACTAAAATCATCAATGAAGGTAATAAAATATTTGTTACCTCCTAAAGAGACAGGATCTAGTAGTCCGCAGATGTCAGTGTGAACAAGTTGCAATGGTGCCTTCGCTCTCCACGACTTTCCACTGGTAAAAGAAGTCGTGCTTGCTTGCCAATTATGCAAACTTCACAAGTATGACTCGGTGGATCGATTTTTGGTAAACCTCATACCATGCCAGCTGTAGATAGTAACTTCAGGCCGTTGAAATTTAGATGGCCGAAACGAAGATGCCACCTCCATGACTCATTGTTCACGAGTCCTTGAAAATACTTTTCAACTTCCGTGTTTAGATGTAAGGGAAATATGCGGTTCCTTGTCATCTTAACATAAGTTATGAGACCTCCTTTTGCATTTTGTAACCAAAGATGGTTGTTCTCCATATATACTTTATATCTTTTTTTGAGTAATTGATCGATGCTGAGAATATTACTATTCACGTTAGGAATATAATAAACATCGGAAATATACTCAGGCTTACCATCCTTTTGGTAGATTTTGATCTTCCCTTTGCCTTCAACGGGGAGTTTTGAATAATCTCCCAAGCTCACACTTCCATGAACTCCTTCTGCGAGTTTCATGAATAGTTTTTTCTTCCCGCACATGTGGTTGCTAGCACCCGAGTCAAGGTACCAAATATCATTCTGAACACTTGAATCATCATGAGCAAGAAGAAGAGTAGAGTTATTACTCACATCATTTGTTGCTTCGATGAAATTGGTAAGATCTTCAGTCCTGTGCCAACAATTCGAGGCATAGTGTCCAAATTTTTGACAGTTGTAGGATTGGACGTTCTTGTTGTTTTCACGTCCAAATGTAAATCTTCCCCAGTTGCTTCGTCCTCGACCTCTGAAGCTTTGGAACTCCACTTGATTTTGAGTGGTTCGATGTTGGAGACCACGTCCCCTACCTCTACCACGACCACGACCTCTATTATGTGAGCCTCAATCATTTAGAGTGCTTTGACTCTAATGCTTGTTCCAAAATTATGGAACCGGTCTTCTTTTGCATGCGCTGCTCATGGACTTGGAGAGATCCCAAAAGCTCCTCTATTGAGATCTCCTTCAAATTCTTGGACTCCTCAATTGCCGTCACCACATGCTCAAACTTAGATGTGAGGGATCAGAGCAATTTCTCCATCACTTGGATGTCCTCCATCTTCTCTCCATTTCTCCTCATTTTATTCACAATTAGAAGTAATCGTGAATAATCATCAGATTTTTTCTTTATTTTTCATTTGAGCGGCTTCAAGATCACCCCTCAAAGTTTGGAGGTGAATTCGCTTCACCTGCTCGACTCCTTTGTAGATGGTCGCAAGGATTCCCATGCTTCCTTGCTGGTTATTGCTTCGGCAACTCTCTCGAAGGTAGACTCATCCAACCCTAGATAGAATAGAAAACGAGCCTTACTATCCTTCTTTCTTTGCTCTTTAAGAGCCTTCTTCTCTTCAGCGGTGTAGGTGGCTTCTACCTCCGGTGTGGGTTCTTTGAGTCCATCAATAATCAGCGCCCACAACTTTTGAGAACCAAATAGAGCTTTCATTTGAATTGACCAACTCTCATAATTATCCTTTGATAATTTAGGTACTTGAGGATTGACAAGGTTATTGGTGGAGGCCACGAGGAGAATAGAATGGAAGAAAAGAATGAAATGGCTCTGACACCAATTGTTGGACTAGGGGACAGGCAAGCGAAGAAGCGATGGATGTTTGCTAACTCAAAACACTTTTGAGTACTGGGTTGCTACCCTTTTAGTACCTCCAAAATAAATTCACCCAAGCTAATACTTTTCACAAAGTGGGAAGCTCTGTAATGCTTTGCTTTTCTTTCTTTATTTTTCTTCTTTTCTTGTGCTTTACAACACAACCATATGACCCCTTATATAGGATTGTATACAATGAAGTTTCAAGTATAATAAATACTTGTGTTAATAACCTCACAAAACTCTCTTAGTAAATATGCTATAGGTTTTGCTTAACTTTATTGGTAGAGTCAATAAGCTTCAGGTTTGATTTTGTATTAAGTCCATAACTCCAACAGAGATTGAGTGGGCGCCTCAGACATAGAAACATCTTTCGCCCGACCAGCATGGAGGTGGTGAGCTCGGTGGCTGTCGTGGTGGGGCAGCATTAGATGCAACATCGGGGGAAAATGGGCTGAGAGAAGTTGGTTGAAGTCTGAGCACTAGTGCTGAACCCAGACTCCAAATTATCCAAAAAGTTAGCTTTGCACTTTGGCCCCAGAAACGTTGTCCATGCCACTACAAAATGGGGATCCACCAAGGGCGGAGACAACATCATGAGCAAAGGTAAGGGTGGGGATAGCATCACATGCAGAATCACGTGATGATGAGTCACGTGCTGAAGAAGAGTGTAGATCCTTTGAGAGGGATACACAGTGTGGCGATAAGGAGGTAGAGTTTGGTCAGCGCCGATGCTGGCACACAAGCATCCAATCACCCACCGAGCTTATGTCATCATCAGCCAATGGGGAAGAGAGCGGACCTCCTTATACCATCTCAACATCTAATGACAGAGCACTAGGTGGAGGAGCAGTAAGAGAGGCCTTAGGGACAGAGGTGGACAACGGTTTGGCAGCGGGACAAAGAGGAACATTATGACCAACCCGACAACAAGACAAAAAAGATGAATATTTTTGTACTGGAACGGCTGCCAAAAGGAGGGTACATTCAAACCTTCAAGTTTAATTTCCATGCCAGGGATCCATGACAACGAGAGATCAATCTCGACAGCAACTCTCGTATAATGGCCCTTCACAAGGAGCTCCGTACACTCATCGAGTCAAAACATAGACCCAGCCTTTGTTGACACTTAAAAAAGACAAGATCTTCATTGGTCCGAACAATGTCTAAACTTGTTGACATTTATAAAAGACAAGTGACAGACGAGCTGAAGACCAGTTTTCACCCATCTCCGAGGGACAAGGAAGCAACTTGGACTCCACTGATCCAGCAAGCAGACAGTGAACCCGGATTGTTTCTAAACAGACCTCAGCAGGTCTAAAATGCTAGCACTTAGCATTACTTGAGCCCAAAGGGATAGCCTCGCTTGAGAGGCTAATATCACTCGACTTCGCCTCGAAGCCATCCAAAGCTTCGCCAGGAAGCTAACTTGCAACTTCGCCACAGAGGACTTCCAGCTCCGCCAAAGGATTTCTTTCGGACTTCGCCAGAAACTGCCTCTAGCTCCGCTGCGAGCTCAATGCGGGCAGCTCTGCCATTGGTCTGCTATGGTCAATCTTTGACCAATCAAATCTCCAGATGAGATCAGATCCAATCAGATCAAATCCAATTAAGATCAAATCAGAGATCAAATTTGGCAGTTGATTGCCACAATCTCTTGACTCTCCTAAAATGAGTAAGAAGATCAGGGAAAATCCTCCTACGATATGAAAAGGATCAAGAAGATCAACCGACCTGCCAATTCTAGCTTCGCAGAAGCTGATCCTAGCCTCGCAGCAAGGCTACTTTCTAGATTTAAACAGATTTGATTCAATCTGTTTCCATACTTTTAAGGGACGATTATACCCTGCTCTCCTATAAATAGCCCACCAGGGGTACAAGGAGAGGCACGCATACGGACGCACGAGACAAGAGAGAGGACTCCACAAGCAGAGGCTTCTTCATAACGCACCGTGTGCTCTCGAATTCAGAGACCTTTTAGGGAATTGCTTTCTCTATCCAGGGTGTTGATACCCTAACGTCATCCTTCTTCTCAAGGAATCTCCGGAACCAGGCGAGAAGGAATTCCTAATTGAAGGCGATTTTGAGAAGCAGCAAGAGGGTTCTACCGACCTTCTATTCTCTGATTTCCCGAACCAGGCGAAAGGGAATCTCATCGCTCGCATCGTCAAAGGGACAAATTGGTAGCGCGCTGACCAGACTCCTATCGGCACACTTCTCCAGAATCTCTGAGGAGATCTACTTGTAATCTTTTTAAGAATACTTGTAATTTAGCTCCTCAAACCTTTTATTGTAAGTTTTTCCCCTTTGCAAACATAATGAAAAACAAGATGGCGACTCCGCTGGGGATGAAATTCTCCACTGCCGAGAATCAAGTGTTGCAATACGACGATCAGACCTTCGGGTCTAACTCTGAATTCAGAAAAAACGGTGCAGCCAGAGCCCCTCTGGCTAAATCTTCAAGAAAGTCTCTGCGGAGACAGAAAAGGTTCTCTGCGAACCTACTGCGGTTATTTGGCACAACAAGGAAGCACGTCTGCAGTCTGATTCCTTTACTTGTGAGAACTTGGCGGTTCAGTTCGATCAAGGAAGATTCGAAGAAGTCCTCTCTGGGGGTGGCCCAATGCTTCGAGCACGGAAGCATAGGAAAATTTCCACGACCAAGGTTTCAAAACAGAAACCGGAGACAGAATTCTGCCAACACCCCTCAGCCTCGCGTGTGGCTAATCAGGTTCCTTGCGAACCTAAGTCTCCTCTGCCAAGACGGGTATGGAAGCCTAAACAGAAGTCTCCAACCGAAGCTTCAGGCGTAGCTACGCCTAAACCGCGCCTCTCTCGCGAAGAAAAAGACAAGATGCCTGTCTGCTCCAATTATAAAGTCAAGACGGCAATCATACCGTCGCCAAATTCAAGAGCAGCAACGCCTTGCGTCAGCCTCGTTCTCATGAGCGAAGCTACTGTACCACAGCGTACTCACCGGGTTCGTCCCCTTCGCAGCAGCATAGCGGGTAAAGCACCACAGCGTGCTCCGCTTTCCAGTGCGTCAAGCACTAAGCTTACGCCTGATGGCGAAGCTAGAACCAAAGCACTATTCAGTGCTAATCCCATCTGCAGGGATAAAAGAAGCAGGACATCGTCCTATGTGCGATCCAAAAGAGCCTTTGCGCTCGATTGCAGAGACCCACCGGGTCTGATTTGAGGAAATTATTGACGGATAGACGAAACTCTTCCCCCTGTTGTCAACAAGTAGGATATCAGCTGGTGATACTCCACTCGGTTCATTGCCGGCTGGGACTAATCCACGCCACGCCTCCAAGACGACGGTCAGTTTTTGATCGGCTATCGGTACGGGCCCCGAGGAAACACCGCAAAAGGAGCCCTCACGAGAGCCAGCCTCCGCATCCGTCAACATGACCGGAAGAGGACGAGAGTCCCCAGATCCAGATTATAGCCCAGGCTTAGGCGAAGTCTTGGTGCATGACGAAGGTGTCTTCCGAAACACCAGATCCAGGGTGGCGATACCCTATAGTTACGAGCAGCCTTCTTCCTCGACGGCCCTAGCCTCGTCACACACACGCCCAGGAGATCACTCCAATCATCGGATGAAGAAGATGAAGATAGTGGGTATGCCTCTTCGGCGACAGTTAGCTCGGTGCGAACGGGCAGAGCATCAGTCAATATGGCTGATAATGCTAACGACGATCTTCGCCGGCGCCTGGAAGCTCAAGAGCAAACTTCCAAAACCCAGCAAGAAGCCTTGGACAATATTCAACAGATGCTTGCTCAACTCCTTAATAACCGGAATAACAATGATGCCGGGAGCAATCACGATGAGGAGGAACACTTCAGCAATGAGCAACCCAAGCCGGAGAAATCCAAGGAGGGTTCTTCCTTAGACGCCGAAGTCCTTAAGGGCCTCCAGGCTCAAATCGCATCCCTAGCTCAGAGGGATGAATTAAAGAAGGTAGGGGCAGTCCGTCCTTATCCGCTGGAGTGGGATTCGGTACCATATCCACCGAAGTTCAAACCACCAACGTTGCATACCTATGATGGAAGAGCTCGCCAAATCAGCACATCTACTATTTCCGGTCTCAGACTGGTAATGTTATAAGCAATGACGCCGTCATGGCTAGGCTATTCATTGGCACCTTGAAGGGGGTGGCATTTGACTGGTTCCGAAGTCTTCCTCCGGGCTCTATCAATTCGTGGATCGACCTGAAAACTCGGTTCCTCTCTCGTTTCTATGAGGACGATACCGAAGTAACTATGGACAAGCTACTCTCCACCGTGCAAAAGAAAGGCGAATCTGTCTGTGACTACATTGAACGGTTCAGAAATTTATCTTTGATGTGCCCAGCAGGGATGCCACTACCCATGCTCTTACAGACATGCAGACACAACTTCTTAGACCAAGTGGAAGTTCGCATGGGGGCTGTCAAAGCCCACACCTGGAAGGAATTGGTCGAACAAGCAGAAATAGCCGAGAAGTCGGCTAAAAAAATTCGAACCATCAGCCCTTAGAGGCAAGTGGGGGACAAACAACAAAGGGCGTAGCGACCTACCGCAATCTTCTCAAGCTAAAGGTAAAGAGACTATGTCTGTAGAGTTATCCGGAGACGTGCAGTCGAAGACCAAGAAGAGCGGCTTCAACAATCAGGAGCCTAAGTTCCCTCCAAAGCAGTACTCCTTCAAAGATGATCAGGTGGTCACGATATTCCATCTGCTCCACAAAGGGAACAAAATGAAACTGCCAGATGCTCGGCGTCCCAATGAGATAGGTCGCACAAACGACCCCAAATACTGCCTCTCTACCACAGGATGATCCACCATCCTATTGACAAGTGTTATGTCCTCAAGGACAGAATACAAGCCCTGATCGATGCCGGGGTTCTGACATTAAAGACGGAGCAGAAGAAAGTCACTGCCAATATGGTGACCCTCGAGTTCGGCAAAACTCCAAAGGTCACAGTTCCTGACGGAACTTATCCAGTCCTCGCTCCACGGTTGGACGTCAAGCATCCTCCAGCTACAACTCAAAACAATAAGGGTCTTGTTCCCTTAACATTGGAGACAGGAGAGGTCATGTGGATACACCCAGACCTCGTCCAAGACGAACACTGGGATTCAAAGAAGCCTAAGTCAAAGGGCAAATCTTGCAATGTCATCTCCATCCTGCCAGACGACGGCAATCTTACATCAGCTTCCCTCAGTGATTCAGAAGGGGAAAAGCTTGCTTGCACGGCGCGAGCCGATACGCCTCAGTAGACAGGCACCCGATCCGGAAAATCATACTTAAAGCAGTATGAAAAGTCTACTGACGAGACACAACAGCAAACGACGTCAGTACAAGCACCAGCATCCACTCCAATCCCAACCAAGGGAAAAGAAAGACCTAAGGAGGTACGATTCGACCACGTGTTGAAGAAACCGCCAGGCCAAGGGTTTGATACGCCCTTTCGGTTTGACATATTGGCTCAGCTGGCCAATATCCCAGCTCGTATCACTATACACGAGCTCCTTCGTCTCTCTAAAGAGACAAGAGAAGCACTCAGGGATGCGCTAGCCAATTCAGAATCCTTTCTGACATGCATGCCTGAGGTTCCTAACAACGACGTTCAGTCTCCTTGCCCAGAATGTCACCATACACAATCCAAGGTGCCTGCTATTACATTCACGGCGGAAGATATACTTCTCAAAGACAACAAGCACGATCGACCTCTGTACTACACTGGATATATCGGTTCAACGTGCATTGAAAGAATACAAGTCGATCGGGGTCCGCACTCAGCATCATCCCCAAAAGGCTTCTCTACTTCCTCGGCATACCGCTGTACAGGTTGTCCGCAACCACTACTACAATATACGGTTTCAACGCCGGGAGCAGTCATCCACTGGGAAAAATTCGACTCCGTTGCAGAATCGGGAGCCTAAAGTCAGAAGTAACATGCTATGTCTGTAAAGCCCCGATCCCGTAGGTACGGGGACGTTATGGCGACGTACATACGCAAGGTGAAAACAACCTCACGCGTACGTTAAGCCTCAGTACAATACAATACCTCCATATAGATCTGAGGTCCAGCATGAAAGCAGTACAAGAATACCTGCAGAAAGAGGTCAGCGATCATAACAGATATGAAAATAAGGATAAATACGATAACAGAAATAAAGCACTAAAATACCTATGAATAGTCCTGATGCGGAATCTCCCATGTGACTCCAAGCACTCTCTGAAGCTATGGTAACTCGGATCGCCAATCTGGGCATGCAAACCCAGGGTCGTCAGAAAGCGACCTAGTGAGTGGTAAAATGAAATGAAGGAGGCAGTAATATATACTATAGTACTACAAGCACGATACTAATATATAATGATGTGGTAAAAATGATACCATATAATAATCAGTAGAAATATATAAACATGAAAGTAGTGAAAAGATATAAACATGTCATCTTTTAATACTATCACTACCTAGCCGGTTATCATCTGGTCATATCTATAGTCGTGTCCAGTTTATATATAATATAATAAATAAGATTATCTAGTGGTGACATGAACATGGTCGTAGTGACGTGATAGAGGTGAATATGCAGGTGAGTATATTTCTGTACAATACAATATACGCAATGCAGAACATGCATAGTATGCTACTACATACAGTGTAACATGTACCAGGTAATGTAACAAAGTATACATGCGCGTGAGTAGTAGAGCACCATAGAAAGTGTAACAGGAAACATGTACGGTATCGATATATACATGTAACATGATAGCAGATAAATGATCAGGAACAGTAACAAGTACAACTAAACATGTAACAGGCAGGTCATGTCAAAGTCATGTCATTTATACAATAGTAGCGATCAGTACCACCTGCTATTTTAATTACTCTCTTCCAGTGTCCCATACCACTGGCGGTTCATACTGAAGCCCGCACCCCAGTCGAACCCATCCGGACATGGCCTACGGGTACCATTATCCAAACGAGAGAGTAATCAAATAACAAATGTTCCCGATGTCACTATCGTGTATACTATTTTATTATGTTAATTGGAAACTCATGGTCGAGGAGTTCTTATCGGGTAGGTGTATCCCGTACATACCCGGGATCACGGCCTTAAACAGATCCCTGGCTGCTGAGACCAGGGCCAGCCCGCTAGAGCTGTAACATGTAACATGAGTAACAGATGGTAGCCAGCACTACCCGGTCCCCTGCAGTGGGACCTCAATATGGATCCAGTACATCCACCCGATATGATCTAGTCAACCGTCAAGTCTCCCCCATACCCAAGTTATCTTTATGATCTGATATGTCAAGTATCCAATGTAACAAGAACATATAACGGTACATAATACGGGTAACATGATAACTGGACTTGAGCTCTGTTGATAGCGTAGCACAAGATAACGAGAACAATATACCCGAAAACGGGAACAATATCACGGGAACAATATAACGGGAACAATATAACATGAACAATAGATGTGGAATTCCACATATCGCATATCAACAGCTCTCATGTCCAGTATCAAGTATATCCATATCAGTAACAGGAACATGTATCCAATAACGAGATTAACATATCAGGAACGGGAACCAAGCAGAGAACATGTATCTGATAACATGGAACAATAATACAGGTAATCGGCATGGTGATCCATATGACAATAATATAGAGAAACTATATAAGCATAAGTCACAGGGAAACATGACATGCATGTGTAACAGTGATATGTATACACGACATGCAGGTGTAACAGTAATATGTAAACATGACATGCGGGTGTAACAGTAATATGTAAACATAACATAATATGACATATAGTAGTCCGTGCATTGGTCTAGCCATGTACTAGTGTAACATAGTTGGGCCCTTATCTGTGTAACCTAGATGCGTAGCACTAACATCTGTAATAGTAGTCCGTGTCTCGTGTAACACCATGTACTGTGACCTTACAGTGTCCGTGTCATTATGATACCAGTGCATGTACTAACGGTGTCTAGCAGTCATGTCTAGTGACAGGGTAGGGTCATAGACCAATACATGACATAAGGGTGTCCATGACTATAGTGCCGAATATCAGTAGCTGTGCAGGTCCGATGATTGTGTCTGAATTGTCTATGTCAGTAATTGTTACTATTATTATCTCATAGGAAGTACCTAACAATCTCCTAAGTTATTCTTCTTACGATGCTTGTCCAATTATTACCAATTAATATTACCGATATTTATTCATAATCAAGATCTATCAATTCATTGCACTAAACATGGAAAAATATAATTTATAAAAGAAAAACACTCACAAACTGGCTACAGGACTGTAGCTCTCGTTCCCACGATCGCAACGGATCCAGAATCGCCCGAATCGGAGTCCGGATGCTCCAGTTATCGCCCGAATACTGAATCATAACAAATAGGGTTAAATATGTAATAACAGAATTTATCCAGGGGCTATTTGTAATTTTTCAGGGGCGTAAATGTAATTAAAAATCATACAGGGGCTTAAATGCAATTTTACCTTTACGGGTCGGGTCCAGGTGTTAACGGGTCGGGTTTGGGTTAAACCCAAAACCCGAAACCCAAACCCACTATTGGGTTTCATCCAATTGAAGCAACGACAGCAGCAGCCTGGGCTGCTGCTGCCGCCCGTCGCCGGCGCGCGCCCGCCGCCCGGCGCGCGCCCCGCCGGCCGCGCGCCCCGCCTGCGCGGCCGCCCGCCGGCGCCGCTCCAGCGCCGGTGGCCCGGCTCCACCGTGAAGAGACGAAAAGGGGTGGGGGCGCCATCCCCCCCCCTCCACAAGCCAGGCCGGCCTCTCGTGCCACCAGTCCAGCCGGCGCCAGATTCCAGCGAGCCACGGCCTGGCGGTGGCGCCGGCGACGTCCGGCGCCATGCGGTAGCCGGCGGCGACCGGCGGGTCTCCCCTTGTGGAGCGTACAGAGAGGGAGAGAGGGAGAGTTATGGAGAGAGGGTTAGAGAGAGAAAAGAGAGAAGAGAGAGAGATTAGGGAGAGAGAAGAGAGAGAGAGATGGTTTAGAGAGAGAGAGTTTGGAAGAGTGAGAGAGAGAATAGAGGAGAGAGAGAGAGGAGGGAATTTAAAATGGGAGAGGGTCGGTGGTGAACAGTAGGGCGGTGGGTTGGCTTCGTTGGGAAGAAAGGAGAAGAAAGGAAGAAAAGAAAAGATATTAAAATAATATTTAATTATTATTATAATGGCCCGACATTTAAACATCTCCGAACGGTACCTAAAAATTACAGAAAATAGAGAATATTATCCTGAGACGTAATATGAAGACGGTTTGTCAAAACTCAATCCGGTTTGTAAATGAAAAATCCCGGAAGCTGTCGCCGATACGGGCGACACCGGTTTTTGCCCGGATTTCGATAAATTCAGAAAAATCCCCAAAATACCCTAACATAGATAATACGATTCTAAGACACATGGAGAAAGCAGATTCTCAAAATATGACTCCGTTTGTGAAAGAAAAATCGAAAGGCCGGTTATCGGTATCGGTCGACACCGACAACGGAGATTTTCCAAAATAATCCAGAAAAATTCCAGAAAATCCTGAAAAATCTACAATATTAGGAAATGATTTTTGAAACTGAAATCAGGTCAATCGGAATACTACAGAGGTCAAATCAAATTTGTACGCCGTATCGCGTACAGATACGGTGATACGTACACCGGGGATCAGGGTGTTACATTTCTCCCCACCTTACAAAAAATTGCGTCCTCGCAATTTCAATCAGGTGTGAGAACAAGATTTTCAATCCCAAAGCCTAAAGGTGACGGGTTCACAACACTTCCGCTGCGCACTCTGCTATCTATAAGGGACTCGGGATGGAAAAGTAGAGTAGTGAACGAATCCTAATGGACGGGAAGCAAGGCGATGCAAGGAAAGCGAGAAGGAAATTTAATGTTCTGGTTGACAACTGGAGGGAAGGAAGGAATACAAAAGAGTCAAGAAATGAATTGTCAAGATCATGATATTCTTGTACTCGTGCTGGAATCCCCAAATTCAGATATAGATCAGTTAATCTGAACCTGATTGTACTGTTGGTACGAGTCCAAGTATTGACCCAGGTGGTTACCCACACCAGGTGTGAACCTAGGCTCTGATACCACTATGTAAAGCCCCGATCCCGTAGGTACGGGGACGTTATGGCGACGTACATACGCAAGGTGAAAACAACCTCACGCGTACGTTAAGCCTCAGTACAATACAATACCTCCATATAGATCTGAGGTCCAGCATGAAAGCAGTACAAGAATACCTGCAGAAAGAGGTCAGCGATCATAACAGATATGAAAATAAGGATAAATACGATAACAGAAATAAAGCACTAAAATACCTATGAATAGTCCTGATGCGGAATCTCCCATGTGACTCCAAGGCACTCTCTGAAGCTATGGTAACTCGGATCGCCAATCTGGGCATGCAAACCCAGGGTCGTCAGAAAGCGACCTAGTGAGTGGTAAAATGAAATGAAGGAGGCAGTAATATATACTATAGTACTACAAGCACGATACTAATATATATGATGTGGTAAAATGATACCATATAATAATCAGTAGAAATATATAAACATGAAAGTAGTGAAAAGATATAAACATGTCATCTTTTAATACTATCACTACCTAGCCGGTTATCATCTGGTCATATCTATAGTCGTGTCCAGTTTATATATAATATATAATAAATAAGATTATCTAGTGGTGACATGAACATGGTCGTAGTGACGTGATAGAGGTGAATATGCAGTGAGTATATTTCTGTACAATACAATATACGCAATGCAGAACATGCATAGTATGCTACTACATACAGTGTAACATGTACCAGGTAATGTAACAAAGTATACATGCGCGTGAGTAGTAGAGCACCATAGAAAGTGTAACAGGAAACATGTACGGTATCGATATATACATGTAACATGATAGCAGATAAATGATCAGGAACAGTAACAAGTACAACTAAACATGTAACAGGCAGGTCATGTCAAAGTCATGTCATTTATACAATAGTAGCGATCAGTACCACCTGCTATTTTAATTACTCTCTTCCAGTGTCCCATACCACTGGCGGTTCATACTGAAGCCCGCACCCCAGTCGAACCATCCGGACATGGCCTACGGGTACCATTATCCAAACGAGAGAGTAATCAAATAACAAATGTTCCCGATGTCACTATCGTGTATACTATTTTATTATGTTAATTGGAAACTCATGGTCGAGGAGTTCTTATCGGGTAGGTGTATCCCGTACATACCCGGGATCACGGCCTTAAACAGATCCCTGGCTGCTGAGACCAGGGCCAGCCCGCTAGAGCTGTAACATGTAACATGAGTAACAGATGGTAGCCAGCACTACCCGGTCCCCTGCAGTGGGACCTCAATATGGATCCAGTACATCCACCCGATATGATCTAGTCAACCGTCAAGTCTCCCCCATACCCAAGTTATCTTTATGATCTGATATGTCAAGTATCCAATGTAACAAGAACATATAACGGTACATAATACGGGTAACATGATAACTGGACTTGAGCTCTGTTGATAGCGTAGCACAAGATAACGAGAACAATATACCCGAAAACGGGAACAATATCACGGGAACAATATAACGGGAACAATATAACATGAACAATAGATGTGGAATTCCACATATCGCATATCAACAGCTCTCATGTCCAGTATCAAGTATATCCATATCAGTAACAGGAACATGTATCCAATAACGAGATTAACATATCAGGAACGGGAACCAAGCAGAGAACATGTATCTGATAACATGGAACAATAATACAGGTAATCGGCATGGTGATCCATATGACAATAATATAGAGAAACTATATAAGCATAAGTCACAGGGAAACATGACATGCATGTGTAACAGTGATATGTATACACGACATGCAGGTGTAACAGTAATATGTAAACATGACATGCGGGTGTAACAGTAATATGTAAACATAACATAATATGACATATAGTAGTCCGTGCATTGGTCTAGCCATGTACTAGTGTAACATAGTTGGGCCCTTATCTGTGTAACCTAGATGCGTAGCACTAACATCTGTAATAATAGTAGTCCGTGTCTCGTGTAACACCATGTACTGTGACCTTACAGTGTCCGTGTCATTATGATACCAGTGCATGTACTAACGGTGTCTAGCAGTCATGTCTAGTGACAGGGTAGGGTCATAGACCAATACATGACATAAGGGTGTCCATGACTATAGTGCCGAATATCAGTAGCTGTGCAGGTCCGATGATTGTGTCTGAATTGTCTATGTCAGTAATTGTTACTATTATTATCTCATAGGAAGTACCTAACAATCTCCTAAGTTATTCTTCTTACGATGCTTGTCCAATTATTACCAATTAATATTACCGATATTTATTCATAATCAAGATCTATCAATTCATTGCACTAAACATGGAAAAATATAATTTATAAAAGAAAAACACTCACAAACTGGCTACAGGACTGTAGCTCTCGTTCCCACGATCGCAACGGATCCAGAATCGCCCGAATCGGAGTCCGGATGCTCCAGTTATCGCCCGAATACTGAATCATAACAAATAGGGTTAAATATGTAATAACAGAATTTATCCAGGGGGCTATTTGTAATTTTTCAGGGGCGTAAATGTAATTAAAAATCATACAGGGGCTTAAATGCAATTTTACCTTTACGGGTCGGGTCCAGGTGTTAACGGGTCGGGTTTGGGTTAAACCCAAAACCCGAAACCCAAACCCACTATTGGGTTTCATCCAATTGAAGCAACGACAGCAGCAGCCTGGGCTGCTGCTGCCGCCCGTCGCCGGCGCGCGCCCGCCGCCCGGCGCGCGCCCCGCCGGCCGCGCGCCCGCCTGCGCGGCCGCCCGCCGGCGCCGCTCCAGCGCCGGTGGCCCGGCTCCACCGTGAAGAGACGAAAAGGGGTGGGGGCGCCATCCCCCCCCCTCCACAAGCCAGGCCGGCCTCTCGTGCCACCAGTCCAGCCGGCGCCAGATTCCAGCGAGCCACGGCCTGGCGGTGGCGCCGGCGACGTCCGGCGCCATGCGGTAGCCGGCGGCGACCGGCGGGTCTCCCCTTGTGGAGCGTACAGAGAGGGAGAGAGGGAGAGTTATGGAGAGAGGGTTAGAGAGAGAAAAGAGAGAAGAGAGAGAGATTAGGGAGAGAGAAGAGAGAGAGAGATGGTTTAGAGAGAGAGAGTTTGGAAGAGTGAGAGAGAGAATAGAGGAGAGAGAGAGAGGAGGGAATTTAAAATGGAAGAGGGTCGGTGGTGAACAGTAGGGCGGTGGGTTGGCTTCGTTGGGAAGAAAGGAGAAGAAAGGAAGAAAAGAAAAGATATTAAAAATAATATTTAATTATTATTATAATGGCCCGACATTTAAACATCTCCGAACGGTACCTAAAAATTACAGAAAATAGAGAATATTATCCTGAGACGTAATATGAAGACGGTTTGTCAAAACTCAATCCGGTTTGTAAATGAAAAATCCCGGAAGCTGTCGCCGATACGGGCGACACCGGTTTTTGCCCGATTTCGATAAATTCAGAAAAATCCCCAAAAATACCCTAACATAGATAATACGATTCTAAGACACATGGAGAAAGCAGATTCTCAAAATATGACTCCGTTTGTGAAAGAAAAATCGAAAGGCCGGTTATCGGTATCGGTCGACACCGACAACGGAGATTTTCCAAAATAATCCAGAAAAATTCCAGAAAATCCTGAAAAATCTACAATATTAGGAAATGATTTTTTGAAACTGAAATCAGGTCAATCGGAATACTACAGAGGTCAAATCAAATTTGTACGCCGTATCGCGTACAGATACGGTGATACGTACACCGGGGATCAGGGTTTACAATGTCATTAACGCTGACACATCATATAACCTGCTGCTGGGAAGGGGCTGTTTGATGCAGAACTTTGTGCCTAAAGGGAAGCCTGCAAATTACTATGATAGTACACGCAGAGAGTTAGGGTATGTTACACCCACATCGTCAGCAACGGTTCAAGCCAAGGACGATGGATCAGTTCCATCACATTCAGCCTCATCCTCCGAGTGGGATTCAGATGTCAGTACAGGAGGAATGTTCGAAGATCTCACTGTCAATATGACCTCAAGCAGTCAATTGGAGCCCGCAGAAGCCACTGACGAAGAACCATGGGCCCAGCAATTAAACCTCTAGTGGGAAAAGCGATTCGAACTACGCGAACCACCTACTGAAGACAAGGTGATGCAGGTCAACTTGGAAAGTCAAGATCATCCCAAGCCCATCTTTATAAGTGAAAGCCTATCACTTACAGAAAGGGAAGAATTGATAATACTCGTAAAGGAGTATATAGACGTTTTCGCGTGGAGCTACGAAGATATGCCCGGACTTGATCCGCAGGTCGCTATGCACCGTCTAAATATCAAGCCTGACGTCAAGCCAGTCAAGCAGCAACAACGTCGGTTTCGCCCGAACATTATGAAAGCTATTAAAGCCGAAGTTCACAAACTCATTGCATGTGGCTTCATCCGGGAGGAACAACATCCAGATTGGGTAGCTAACATCGTCCCCGTCCTCAAGAAGAACGGGAAAATACGGATCTGCATCGACTACCGTGATCTCAATACGGCCTGTCCCAAAGACGAATTCCCACTGCCCATCACCGACATCATGATCGACAACACATGTGGATTCGAAAGAATGTTTTTCATGGACGGCTTTTCAGGGTACAACCAGATTAAGATGTGTCCCGACGACGAGAAGCATACTTCGTTCCGAACACCATTGGGGGTATACTGTTACACTGTAATGCCCTTCGGACTGAAGAACGCCAGAGCAACCTACCAGCGGGCAATGAGTATAATCTTCCGCGATCATCTCCGAAAAACGGTGGAGTCCTATGTCGACGACATTGCCGTCAAAAGCCGCAACAAGAATGAACATCTTCGCGACTGATTGGTAGTGAAAAATGCATTTTTATCATAACATTTACCATCACATTTTCATATTTATTCATTTAATTCTACACATTTATTAATATTTTGTGATTTATTGTGTGCAGGCCTCGAGTTCTTATTTTTATAAGAAATAAAGCTTAATGAAGCCCAAAAGCCCATATCCAAGCCCAAGTCCAAGCCCAGGTGTAAAAGTGCAAAAACCAAATGTCAAATGTGCAAATACATAAGAGCCAAAGTTGCAAATACAAAGAAGAGGGAAGGATAGACTTCTATTCACCCTAAATGCTTGCAGGAAAGAGTTTAAAGATAAATTCGGATTCAGACTGTACATGTTTAGTATTCAGATTATAACTTTTGCTACAGATATGCAAATCCGATGATTCAAAATGCTCCAGAAAGAAGACTTGAAGACCTACAACTCTTATGTTGATCAAACTTTCCAATTCAGTCCGTAGATAAGCCAATTTCGGCGATCAACAGGATAATAAATTGCAGGACAGATTTGATTTGAACTTCTATGGATAAGTGCCACAAGTCTGGAGATAAGATTTTTTGGGAGAGTTGTACTAGGACTCTACATCTTCCAACTCCTATAAATATCCCTACAGATGCAACACAGAAAGCGTCCAGCGAAGAGCCAAGGGCCAAAAGCTAGGTTTTTAGGTTTTCTTTCTAGGTTAGATTTTATTTTCGTTTTTCTTTTGTAAATTTTGTAACTGAGAGTGGAGGGACCTTTCATGGAGGATGGAGTCTACGCTTGTACTGAGGTGACAGCGGTGTAAGCCCACTTATCTTCCATTGTTAATGAAATTCACTTGAGGTGTGTTTTTGTTATTATTTTATGTTCTTCTTCTCTTGTTTGTTTCTTTGTTTCTCTGTATTCTTGTTTTCTTCATTCGTTTTTTCTCTAATGCCTTGTGAACAATGAGACCCAATTGCATTGAGACTACCTAGCCAAAGAAGAATCCTTGATGGCTTATGGCGATCAACATCCTATACGCCATACTTGCAAGTCTTCCAAGAAAAGGTAAATCATCGCACGGATCGAAGGTAAGCAGGTTAAGAGGTTTGTACGTGTTATAAGTTTTTCTTTATTTTATTTCTTTTCTTTTTAGATCCATATCTTCCACATCTCTCAAATTCTTTTCTCCCCACTTCATTGTAAATACCACTGCTAATAATAAAAATAAATAATTTTTAGAGTAAAACTTACAAACGCTTCCATCGCTAGTCCCTCCCTGAGGATCACGACCCGCATAGCCTTGCTACCGCGGATTAGTATTGAGAACCTCGCACACCTTTAATTCTCAGATCTAATATTCAAATTTTGTGTGCAGGAAAACTCAGTCAACAAATTGGCGCCGTTGCCGGGGAGGGACGGTAAGTTTATCTCTAAAACAAAAATTTAATTTTTAACTAATTCTTTATTCTTTTCTGTTTGCAGGTTTGGAGAACAGGAAATAGAAACATAGCAGCAGCAGTGGACATATTGCTATTCTGTGCCTCTGCCCTCGAAGGCAGAGCACCAGAACCCACTGTTTTGTCGCGGATCCGCGGCCAGAGCCGCGGAAACGCGGCAACCGTGGTGAATTACTGATCCAAATTTTTGCAGGGTGCTTCAAGTTAAAAATTCTGCTTTCTGCTCTGTTCTGATTTGTTCTGTGATATACCTGTAAATTGCTAATAATTCAACAGTAAATTATTGGTTGTTAAAAATAAAATTTGATTAGACGTTTGCATATTAGGCACGTGTCTTTTCAATTATTTTTATTTACTGTTGAAGAGTGCTGGAGGAGCAAGGTACGTACGCATTGCATGTAGAATAGGACTCATCTCTTGGTTGATTTTCTGCTTTGAGTGATTCTTATCTATTTATCTTGTACACTTGCACTAATTCATCTTAAGGGCATAACCCATTAACAAGATAAGGTGGGGATTTCATCACCCTTCCTTAGCCCAAAAATCATATCCCAAGCACTCACTAACCCAAGTCTAACTAAAAAAGTAGACGTTGGCCCTAGGGACATCTCGGACTCAATTAGGAGATTATCCTAAGGGGGAACGGTGTTGGAAGTTGACTCCTGCCAAATCAGTGTCTAGGAAGGGGATTGAGGGCCGAAAGCCCGAAGTGTGGTGGTTATTTAATTAAGGAACGTCTTTGACGGAAAACCTCCCACCACTCTTGCCCTGACCTGGCTGATTAACTTGTGGTCAAAGTCTGCACCCAACCTCCTGTGGACGGTCTAACCAGTTAGGAGTCGTCTAGGTCATAGGTCTACCCTAACTTAGGTTAGAATTTTTCTTTTTTGTTTGTTTATTTGTTTGTTGTGTTTGTGTTGGTGTGATATGGCATATAAGAATAATTCCAATTTTAATCCATATTACACCCCTAACTATTATTCGGATATTACCAACCCGGCATACCCTAACTTTGACCAATCTAGTGTGCCGGAATGGTCTTATCCGAATGAGTATAACCCACACCCCCATCTTATGACTATAATTTCCATAATAATTTCAACTCGTCACAGAGTTCATGGGGTTTCGAGTCCCCCAAGTCTAATTCTCAACCAAATTGTCCTCCATATCCATCTAGTCCACATTCTTCCCAAGATTCATACTCAGATCCACCCATTCAGAATAGAAAACCATCTATCGGGGAAATGATGAGTATGCACGAGTCCAAGAAACAACCACCATCAATCTTAGACATGATGATGCGTGAGTCCACCGATTCACAACTTCATCACGATCTCACTTCCTCTTTCCAAATCCAATTCCAAAAGAGGCTTGAAGCCATGACTCAGGCTAGATTAGCTCGCGAGCATGATTTAGATATGATGGTTCAATCTTTGCGTTCTTACAGTTCGGCAAATTCTGATATCGCTGACCATTCTCTTAGAGCCGACGAACCAAGTTGCTTTGGACAACAAGATTATATTTCAGTGCCATCATCTGAACTTGCCGAAACTCCAATTCTTGATAATTTGGCAAGTTTTTCCTTTCCTGAAATAGAACTTGAGCATGAATATGATCATGATCTCCCACTTGATGATTCAATTTTATTTCCTGATCCAATAATGACTCCAGTGTCTCCACCTGCTTTCACTTCTCCCGAGTCAACATTGGATCCTATTCCAATTCATTATGAAATTGAATCACCCATTTTAGATGATCATATTGAACTTGACCTAGATTCTCACAATCTCTTTACTTCTGAAACTGATTGTACAATTCTGACGGAAGATGTTGACCTTAGTTTTGAAGAATTGTATGGCGATGAGCTAGAATTCCTTAATATTGGAAGTAAAGAGATATCACCCATATTAGGTCACATTCCATTGTGGGAAGAAGATTGTGGACTTGAGTTTCAATTTCTTGACTTGGACCCAATTCTTGAACCTAGCCCGACTCCTGAGCCCTTACTTGATTTGAGCATTTTCCCTGAGTCAGTATTCGTTCCCGCACCTATATTGTCCAAGTCAATAATTCCATCTTTTCATACTCCATTTTGGGACAAGGAGGTTGAGACAATTAATTCTGAAATTTATTATGAAATTTGGAAATTTGATGGGGTGGAAATACTAAAAAATGATTATATATATATTTTAGTGGGTTATGTAAGGAAAGTTTCTGGTGGGTTCCACCAAATTATCTGTTATCTTGATTGGGCCGCATTTCGTGGACCAATTAGACCACCTCCGGAACCACCACCCTAAGGTAACTTCCGCCTTCCCTTATTCTGTTTCATGCATATATGCATTCATTCATACATTGAGGACAATGCATGAGATAAGTGTGGGGGTGGGCTTTACTAACATACTAACATAAGTAGACACTAACAAAATTTGATAATAAAAAAAAAATTTTAAAAAAAAAAATTTTATAAAAAGGACAGTATTTTGACTTATTTTTTTGAAAGAAACCTAAGTTAGTTTTAAGGATTAGGAAAATCATGATTAGGATTTCTAAAAACTTGGTCAAAATAAATAATTGTTTAAATTTTTAGGTATAGGAGAGAAATTGAATAAGTAGTTAGTCTTAATTTTTACCTTAATGAAATGTGCATACCAAATGCATATCTAGGATTCTAAGACAAAGACCTTGTGCCTCATAAAAAAAAGAAAGAAAAAAAAAAGAAAAAAAATCACCAATTAAGCTGATACATGTGCCTCAAGAAGCATAAGTATTCATGCCTAAAGGTGAGTAAATAAAATAAGTCCTTAGTTTTGGGGCCTAGTTCACTCGAATTTGAGTCCGCGGGGTGTTTTCTCACCTGGTGCCCTAAAGCCAACCGGTTTGGGAGTCATCGACTTTAAGTTCGTTACATGGGTGGATTAGAAAGCCTAAGAAGACTAAGAAATTAATATATGTATTAACACATCTAATAATCAATTAGTTAGGTATGAGGGCCTCAAGAAGTCTTGATGCTTACACGAAAGAAAATTAGATGCGTTATACATATTAAAAAAAAAAAGAAAAAAAAAATATATATAAGAGGCATGAGAGTCCAAGTTAAGGAATTCCTAGTAAAAACATAAGGATGCATATGATTTTTGGTAACGAAAAAGACTATATTAGAAATTCAATTTTAATTCTTACCTAAATGGAAAACATTAACTTTATTAAGACTAAGTTTAAAGAATGAATAAAAATGAGGATCCTAAAACTTATAGACTACTTAGTCTCTTCAATAATAATTCAAATATTTTCCTTTTTATGGATTTTGTGGGTGCAATCCGCTGAAAACCCTCACGAGACAACACTCGTCCTCTAGGGTAACCTAGAGGTTTAACGGCTTGTTGCACGTGCTAAGTGCAACCGTGATTCCTACGAAAGTGAGTTAGGTTAGATTAATTTTTCTTTTTCTTTGTTTTTACTCGAGGATGAGCAAAAAGATAAGTGTGGGGGTGTGATTGGTAGTGAAAAATGCATTTTTATCATAACATTTACCATCACATTTTCATATTTATTCATTTAATTCTACACATTTATTAATATTTTGTGATTTATTGTGTGCAGGCCTCGAGTTCTTATTTTTATAAGAAATAAAGCTTAATGAAGCCCAAAAGCCCATATCCAAGCCCAAGTCCAAGCCCAGGTGTAAAAGTGCAAAAACCAAATGTCAAATGTGCAAATACATAAGAGCCAAAGTTGCAAATACAAAGAAGAGGGAAGGATAGACTTCTATTCAACCCTAAATGCTTGCAGGAAAGAGTTTAAAGATAAATTCGGATTCAGACTGTACATGTTTAGTATTCAGATCATAACTTTTGCTACAGATATGCAAATCCGATGATTCAAAATGCTCCAGAAAGAAGACTTGAAGACCTACAACTCTTATGTTGTACTAGGACTCTACATCTTCCAACTCCTATAAATATCCCTACAGATGCAACACAGAAAGCGTCCAGCGAAGAGCCAAGGGCCAAAAGCTAGGGTTTTTAGGTTTTCTTTCTAGGTTAGATTTTATTTTCGTTTTTCTTTTGTAAATTTTGTAACTGAGAGTGGAGGGACCTTTCATGGAGGATGGAGTCTACGCTTGTACTGAGGTGACAGCGGTGTAAGCCCACTTATCTTCCATTGTTAATGAAATTCACTTGAGGTGTGTTTTTGTTATTATTTTATGTTCTTCTTCTCTTGTTTGTTTCTTTGTTTCTCTGTATTCTTGTTTTCTTCATTCGTTTTTTCTCTAATGCCTTGTGAACAATGAGACCCAATTGCATTGAGACTACCTAGCCAAAGAAGAATCCTTGATGGCTTATGGCGATCAACATCCTATACGCCATACTTGCAAGTCTTCCAAGAAAAGGTAAATCATCGCACGGATCGAAGGTAAGCAGGTTAAAGAGGTTTGTACGTGTTATAAGTTTTTTCTTTATTTTATTTCTTTTCTTTTTAGATCCATATCTTCCACATCTCTCAAATTCTTTTCTCCCCACTTCATTGTAAATACCACTGCTAATAATAAAAATAAATAATTTTTAGAGTAAAACTTACAAACGCTTCCATCGCTAGTCCCTCCCTGAGGATCACGACCCGCATAGCCTTGCTACCGCGGATTAGTATTGAGAACCTCGCACACCTTTAATTCTCAGATCTAATATTCAAATTTTGTGTGCAGGAAAACTCAGTCAACAGCGACCTGAGAATGATGTTCGACATAATGCGGGCTCATCAATTGAAAATGAATCCGACAAAATCCTTCTTGGAGTTTCAAGCGGCAAGTTCCTTGGGTTTATTGTCACATCAAAGGGATTCATCTTGACCCAGACAAAGTTAAAGCCATTCAGAGCATGCATCCGCCAAGGAATCTTAAAGAGCTCAGAGGCTTGCAAGGTAGACTGGCTTATATTAGAAGATTCATCGCAAATCTCTCAGGCCGCTGTCAACCGTTCACACCGACTCATGAAAAAGGGTGCTTCCTTCGTATGGGATCAAGCTTGCCAGGAAGCTTATGAAGACATCAAGAGGTACCTCACAAAGCCTCCAGTCTTAGTGGCCCCTACATCAGGAAACCGTTTTTGCTTTATGTAAAAGTTATGGACTACTCCCTCGGTGCCCTCCTCGCTCAAAAGGACGACAATGGCCACGAGCAGGCCATTTATTATCTAAGCAGAACTCTCATAGGAGCGGAATCTCGCTACAACCCTATCGAGAAAGAGTGTTTAGCTCTCGTCTTCGTTGTTCAGAAGACACGACATTATTTGGTCGGCCAGACCATACATGTCATCTCCAGAGTAAACCCATGCGTCTTCTTATGACGAAGCCAGGTGTTGACACTTAAAAAAGACAAGATTCTCATTGGTCCGAACGATGTCTAAACTTGTGACATTTACAAAAGACAAGGGACAGACGAGCTGAAGACCAGTTTTCACCCCACCTCCAAGGGACAAGGAAGCGGTTTGGACTCCACTGATCCAACAAGCAGAACAGTGAACCCGGATTGTTTCTAAACAGACCTCAGCAGGTCTAAAATGCTAGAATTTAGCATTACATTAGCCCAAGGAGATAGCCTCGTTTGAAAGGCTAGCATCATCTAGAGCATCGCCAAGAAGCTAACTGATAACTTCGCCGAAAATCCTCTTTTCGGACTTCGCTAAGGATTGCCCCTAGCTCCGCTATGAGCTTCAAAGCGGGCAGCTCCGCTATCAGCCTGCTATGGTCAACCTTTGACCAATCAAAATCTCCTGATGAGATCGGATTCAATCTAATCAAATCCAATTGGGATTCAAATATGGCAGGTGATTGCCGCAATCTTTTGACTCTCTTGAAACGAGTAAGAGGATCAAGGAGAATCTCCCAACAATATGGAAAGGATCAAAACAGATCAACCGACTTGCCAATTCTAGCCTCGCAGCAAGGCTACTTTCAAGACTCAAACAGATTCGGTTCAATCTGTTTCCATATCTTCAAAGGGGACGATTATACCCTTGCTTTCCCTATAAATAGCCCGCCAGGGGTACAAGGGAAGAGAAGAGAGATCGATCGATAAAAAAAAAAACAGGAGGACTCCACAAGCAGAGGCTTCTTCATAACGCACCGTGCGCTCTCGAATTCAGAGACCTTTTAGAGAATTGCTTTCTCTAACCAGGGTGTTGATACCCTAACATCGTCCTTCTTCTCAAGGAATCTCCGGAACCAGGCGAGAAGGAATTCCTTATCGAAGGCGATTTTGAGAAGCAGCAAGAGGGTTCTACCAACCTTCTATTCTCTGATTCCCCGAACCAGGCGAGAAGGGAATCTCATCGCTCGCATCGTCAAAGGGACAAAGTGGTCGCGCGCTGACCAGACTCCTATCGGCACATTTTCCCAGAATCTCTGAGGAGATCTACTTGTAATCTTTTGAGAATACCTGTAATTTCGCTCCTCAAACTTTATTTGTAAGTTTTCCCCCTTTGCAAACATAATGAAAAACAAGATGGCGACTCCGCTGGGATTGTATTCTCCTCTGCTGAGAATCAAGTGTCGCAATGCGACGAACAGACCTTCGGGTCTATCTCTGAATTCAGAAAAGCCGGTGCAGCCAGATCTTCTCTGGCTAAATCTTCAAGCAAAGTCTCTGCGGAGACGGAAAAGGTTCTCTGCAAACCTGCCGCAGTTCTCTGGCGCAACAAGGAAACATGCCCGCAGCCCAGATCCTGCACTTTTGAGAACCTGGTTATCCAGATCGATCAAGGAAGATTTGAAGAAGTCCTCTCTGGGGGTGGCCTGACGCTTCGAGCACGGAAGCACAGGAAGGTCTTCACGGCCAAGGTTTCAAATCAGAAACCAGAGACAGAATCTTGCCAGCACCCCACAGCCCCGCTTGTGGCTATCCAGGTTCCTTGCGAACCTAGGCGTCCCCTGTCAAGGCTGATATGGAAGCCTAAACAGGAGTCTTCAACCGAAGCTCCCGGAGTAGTCATGCCGAGACTGCGCCTCTCCCGCGAAGAAAAGGGTAAGATGCCCATCTGCCCTGACGATGCTGCCAGCCATGAAGTCACGACGGCAATCATACCGTCACCTGAATCAAGGGCAGCAAAGCCTCCTGTCAGCCTCGCTCGTACAAGCGAAGCTATTGTACCACAACGAATTCACTGGGTTCGCAGCCGCAAGGCTAAGACCGCAGTTTATCTGAGGTTGATCCCCTTCGCAGCAGAATAGCGGACAAAGCACCACAGCGTGCTCCGCTCCCCAATTCATCAGGCACTAAGCTCGCACCTGTCGGCAAAGCTAGCGCCAAAGTACTATTCAGTACTAATCCCTTCTGCAAGGATAAGAAGAACGGAGCATCATCCCTTGTACGCTCCAGAAAGGCCTCTCCACGGGGTTGTTCAGGCTCTGTTGAGCCTAACCTGCGACAATTCTTGGCAAATAAGCGGGAATTGGAGTCTCTCCAAACCACTTCCCTTGTTGTCAAAGAGGATGCCGACTTGTGACAATCCATTCAGCCCATTGTCGGCAATATCCAATCAAAGTGGCACCTCCGCACCGTCAATCGGTGTTTGACCGGTTGTCCGCACGTGCCATAAAGAAGCATCATGAAAGGAGCGCTTCACGAGGCCCAGCCTTCGCGTCCGTCAACATGACCGGAAGAGGACGAGAGCGACACAGGGAAGGTTATACATCTGATGATACCCCTTTCGGCTCCCCAGATCCAGATTATAGCCCGGGCTTAGGTGAAGTCTTGGTGCGCGAAGAAGGTGTTTTTCCGAAACACCAGATCCAGGGTAGCGATACCCTATAATTATGAGCAGTCTTCTTCCTCAAAGGCCCTGATCTCGCCACAGTCCAGGCGATCACCCCAATCATCTGATGGAGAAGATGAAGACAGCGGGTATGCCTCTTCAGCAACAGTCAGTTCTGTGCGAACGGACAAAGCATCGGTTAATATGGCCGATAACGCCAATGACGATCTTCGTCAGCGTTTGGAAGCTCAGGAGCAGACCTCTAGAACTCAGCAAGAGGCCCTGGACAATATTCAACAGATGCTCGCTCAGCTCCTCAGCAACCGGAATGATGATACCGGAGTAATCATGACGAGGAGGGACATCTCAGCAATGATCCGTCCAAGACGGAGAAATCTAAGGGAGGCTCTTCCCTGGATGCCGAAGTCCTTAAAGGCCTTCAAGCTCAAATCGCATCCCTAGCTCAGAGGGATGAATTAAAGAAGGTAGGGGCAGTCCGTCCTTATCCGCTGGAGTGGGATTCGGTGCCATATCCGCCAAAGTTCAAACCACCAACGTTGCATACGTATGATGGTAAGAGCTCGCCCAATCAGCACATCTACTATTTTCGGTCCCAGACCGGTAATGTTCTAAGCAACGACGCCATCATGGCTAGGTTGTTCATCGGCACCTTGAAAGGGGTGGCATTCGACTGGTTCCGAAGCCTTCCTCAGGGCTCTATCAACTCCTGGGTCGACCTGGAAACTCGGTTCCTCTCTCGCTTCTATGAGGATGACACCGAAGTGACCATGGACAAGCTCCTTTCCACTGTGCAGAGGAAAGGCGAATCTGTCCGTGAATACATTGAGCGGTTCAGAAATCTATCGCTGATGTGCCCAGCAGGGATGCCATTACCCATGCTCTTACAGACATGCAGGCACAACTTCTTGGATCAAGTAGAAGTCCGCATGGGGGCTGTCAAAGCCCATACTTGGAAGGAATTGGTCGAACAAGCTGAGATAGCCGAGAAATCGGCTAAGAAGTTCGAGCCATCCGCCCCTAGAAGCAAATGGGGCGCGAACAACAAAGGGCGTAACGATCTCCCGCAGTCTTCCCAAGCTAAAGGGAAGGAAATTATGTCCGTCGAGCTAACCGGGGACATGCAGTCGAAGGCCAAGAAGAGCGGCGTCAACAGCCAAGAGCCCAAGTTTCCTCCGAAGCAGTACTCCTTCAGAGATGATCAGGTGGTCACGATATTCCATCTGCTCCACAAAGGAAACAAAATGAAGCTACCGGATGCTCGGCGTCCCAATGAGATAGGGCGTACAAACGACCCTAAATATTGCCTCTACCACAGGATGATCCACCATCCTACTGACAAGTGCTATGTTCTTAAGGATAGAATTCAAGCCTTGGTCGACGCCGGAGTCCTCACCTGAAGACGGAGCAGAAGAAAGTCACTGCCAATATGGTGACTCTTGAGTTCGGCACTGCCCAGAAGGTCACAGTTCCTGACGAGACCTATCCAGCCCCGACGCCGCGGTTGGAAGTCAAGCATTCTTCAACCATAGCTAAAGATGACAAGGGTCTCGTCCCCTTGACATTGGAGACAGGGAAAGTTATGTGGATACACCCTGACCTCATCCAAGACGTACGGCGGACGTCGAAGGACTCCAGCAAAAAGAGCAAGTCTTGCAATGTCATCTCTGTCCTGCCAGATGATGGTAATCTTACTTCGGCTTCCCTCAGCGATTCAGAAGAAGAGAAGCATGCCTGTACGGCGCAGGCAGATGCACCTCAACAGACGGGCACCCGGTCTGGAAAGTCATATCAAAGGCAGTATGACAAGCCTACTGACGAGACACAACAGCAAACGACGTCAGTACCAATGCCGGCATCCACTCCAGTCCTGACCAAAGGGAAGGAGAAGCCTAAGGAAGTGCGGTTCGACCATGTGTTGAAGAAACCGCCAGGCCAAGGGTTAGCCACGCCCTTTCGCTTTGATATATTGGCCCACTTAGCCAATATCCCGGCTCGTATCACAATACACGAGCTCCTTCGTCTCTCCAAAGAGACAAGAGAGGCACTCAGAGATGCGCTGGCCAACTCGGAGTCCTTTCTGACATGCATGCCTGAGGTTCCTGGTGATGAGATGCGGCCTTCCTGCTTAGAGTGCCATCGCGCACAATCCAAGGTGCCTGCTATTACCTTTACGGCGGAAGATATGCTTCTCAAAGACAAACAGCGTGATCGACCTCTGTACTATACCGGATATATCGGTTCAACATGCATTGAAAGAGTACAAGTCGATCCGGGGTCTGCACTCAGCATCATCCCCAAAAGGCTCCTCTATTTCCTCGGCATACCATTGTACAGGTTGTCCTCAACCACCACTACAATATATGGTTTCAACGCCGGGAGCAGCCATCCGTTTGGAAAGATTCGGCTCCGCTGCAGAATCGGAAGCTTGAAGTCAGAAGTGACGTGCTATGTCATTGATGCTGACACATCATACAACCTGCTACTGGGACGACCATGGATCCATGCCAACTGGATCGTTCCTTCCACCCTCCACCAATGCTTCAATATGTGAAGATGATGCGACAGTACGAACTGTCTTCGCTGAAAAGCAACCCTTCAAGGGGGTGGAAAACTACTTCACCGACGCCCTCCTGTATCAAGAGGCCGACGGAACGCCTGCAGAGCCGTTGCCAGACGATGATGAAAGTGGCAATGAGGCGGATTCGGAATCCGAAACGGGCACGCCAGCCATTTTGATTGGCGAGCCAATAGTAGCATGCTTTAATGATCCCTGATGTAAGATCCCTCCTGAAGAGGAAGGCGAATGGATAATTAATGATATATTTCTTTTGATTATCCTGCGAGCATCGAGTCGATTAAATCCATTATGGATGGCTCTCTTCATATGCCCGTACATGAGCCGAGTATGGCTAGCACATCAGTGGAAACCATAGAAGGGGCCACGCTGGTAGTCCCTCCATCCAAGCAAGGTCAGGCGCCGATAATCTTCGGCAGAGCCCGGCCAGGGAGATTCTCAACTACAGACTCAAGCTCAGAGTCGGATGCTCCACAGTTCTTTCATTACGCGCCATCAGCGCGCCATATTATGAAGAAGATGGGTTACAACCTGAAGCAGGGAGCGGGCTTAAACTTCGGAAAAGGAAGACGCAGCTTAATGCGTAACTCCGTCCCAAGAGGGAAACCTGCAAGTTACTACGATAGTACACGCAGGATGTTGGGTTATGTTACACCCACATCATCAGTAATGGTTCAAGTCAAAGACGACGAACCAATTCCATCACAGTCGGGCTCATCTGCCGAGTGGGACTCTGACATCAGCATAGGAGGAATGTTCAACGGCCTCACTGTGAATATGACTTCAGGCAGTCAATTGGAACCTGCAGAAGCTGCTGATGAGGAACCTTGGGCCCAGCAATTAGTCTCCAATGGGAAAAGCGGTTCGAGCTGCGCGAGCCACCTACCGAAGACAAGGTGATGCAGATCAACTTGGGCAGTCAAGATCATCCCAAGCCGATTTTCATAAGTGAAAGCCAATCACTTATCGAAAAGGAAGAATTGATAATGCTCGTAAAAGAGTATATAGATGTCTTCGCCTGGAGCTACGAAGACATGCCTGGACTTGATCCACAGGTCGCTATGCACCGTCTAAACATCAAGCCCGACGTTAAGCCAGTCAAGCAGCAACAACGTCGGTTCCGCCCAAACATCATGGAGGCTATTGGAGCCGAAGTTCATAAGCTCATTGCTTGTGGCTTCATCCGGGAGGAACAACATCCAGACTGGATAGCTAACATCGTCCCTGTCCTCAAAAAGAACGGGAAAATACGAATCTGCATCGACTACCGTGATCTCAATACGGCCTGTCCCAAAGATGAATTCCCACTGCCGATCACCGATGTCATGATCGACAACACATGCGGATTCGAGAGGATGTCTTTCATGGACGGCTTCTCAGGGTACAACCAGATCAAGATGTATCCTGATGACGAGAAGCATACTTCTTTCCGAACGCCATTGGGGGTATACTGCTACACTGTAATGCCCTTCGGACTGAAGAACGCCGGAGCAACCTACCAGCGGGCGATGAGCATGATCTTCCGTGACCATCTCCGAAAGACGGTGGAATGCTATGTTGGACGACATTGCCGTCAAAAGCCGCAGCAAAAATGAACATCTTCGCGATCTGAGAACGATGTTCGACATAATGCGGGCTCATCAGCTGAAAATGAACCCGACAAAATCCTTCTTGGGAGTGTCCAGTGGCAAATTCCTTGGGTTCATTGTCACATCAAAAGGGATCCATTTGGACCCAGACAAAGTCAAAGCCATACAGAAACATGCATCCACCGAGGAACCTCAAAGAGCTCCGAGGCTTGCAAGGCAGATTAGCCTACATCAGAAGATTCATAGCAAATCTTCGGGCGTTGCCAGCCCTTTACCCGTCTCATGAAAAAGGGTACTGCCTTCATATGGGATCAAGCTTGTCAGAAGCTTATGAAGACGTTAAGAGGTATCTCACAAAACCTCCAGTCTTGGTGGCCCCTACATCAGGGAAACCATTCTTGCTTTATGTAAAAGCTCTGGATTATTCCCTCGGCGCCCTCCTCGCTCAGAAGGACGACAATGGCCATGAGCAAGCCATTTATTATCTGAGCAGGACTCTCATAGGAGCGGAATCTCGCTACAATCCTATTGAGAAAGAGTGTTTAGCTCTCGTCTTCGCTGTCCAGAAGACACGACATTATTTGGTTGGCCAAACCATACCTGTCATCTCCAGGGTGAACCCTTTACGTCTTCTCATGACGAAGCCAGGGTCGCTGAATTCAAGGTTGGCCAAATGGCACTTCTGTTGTCTCAATACGACATGACCTTTACTCCTCAGAAGGCAGTTAAAGGCCAGGCCCTTGCAGAGTTCTTAGCTGCTCATCCAGTTCCAGAACATTCAAAACTTCACGAAGACATCCTGATGAAGTCTTCAAGTCTAATACAACCTCAGCAGAGGAAGTGTGGCAGATGTTCTTCGACGGAGCATCGCGGATGGGCCACAAAGGGAAGATTATTGCCGGAGTGGGGGTTGTGTTCATCTCCCCACAGGATCATATCCTTCCCAGAGCATTCTCCTTGACAGAATCATGCTCTAATAATGTAGCGGAATATAATGCTCTGCTCATCAGCCTCCAGCTCGCCCATGGAATGGGGGTACGCTACCTTGAAGCCTACGGCGATTCAAAGCTGATCATCAGTCAGGTCAAAGGCGAATATGAAGTCCGCCATGAGGACTTGGTGCCTTATTATCATACAGCCATCGAATTGGCTAGCTTATTTGAAGGCTTCTACATCGGGCATGTGTCCCGATCTCAAAATACCAAGGCAGATGCTCTCGCTGCATTAGCGACAACGCTAGCCTTACCGGCCGACACCGAGTATCACCTCACAGTCGCAACCCGGCATCTCGTATGTTTCCAAGCATATGCTAAAGATCCAAGAGGTTCCATAATACCTCCGTGGGTTGAGCCGAGGGATGGCGCTTCCCTCTCATTGACTATGCTCTGCACGGTCTGCTTCCAGACGATCCCAAAGAAGCGGCGTCCATCAGACGAAGGTCGCTCCGTTTCCACTATGATCCTACTTTGAAGACGCTCTACCGTCGTTCATATGACGGTGTCCTCCTCCGTTGTCTCTCTCATTCAGAGGCACAGGAAGTGCTTAAAGAAGCACATGATGGCATTTGCGGAGCTCACCAGCCGGGTCCAAAGCTTAAAGACAGGCTGCACAGACTTGGGTACTACTGGCCGACCATGATGGCCGATGCCACCCAATATGCACGAAGGTGCAAGGCGTGCCAGGTCCATGCAGACTTCATACACAACCTTCGGAATTGCTCCACCCTACTGCTGCTTCATGGCCATTTGAAGCATGGGGAATCGATGTCGTAGGGCCAATCAGTCCCTCTTCAGCAAGAGGTCACCGGTTTATCCTGGCAATAACCGATTACTTCTCAAAATGGGCAGAGGCCACACGTTGGCCGAAGTTAAAACCTCCCAATCTGGTTAGCTTCATCAAACACCATGTCATCCATCGATTTGGTGTACCCAGACGGATCATCCATGACAATGGTCCCCAATTCGTAAGCCAAGGGTTCTATCGGTTCTGCGATAAATACCGAATTCAGAATGTGGCTTCAACCGCCTACAATCCTGCCGCCAACGGCTTGGCAGAGGCATTAACAAGACAATCATCAAGCTGCTCAAGAAATTTGTCTCCTCGAACAAGCGAGATTGGGACGAAAAGCTCGGTGAATGCCTTTGGGCCTACCGGACTACGGTTCGGACACGACAGGCAATACGCCTTTCTCCCTGGTATATGGATGCGAAGCAGTCATCCCATTGGAATCCAGGTGCCATCATTACGGGTAGCTTGACTACTAAGATGACATCAGAAGACAATGATCGCTTGCGTCTTCAAGAGCTCGAAGCCCTGGACGAGAAGCGGCTGCAAGCTCAGCAACACATCGAGCTATATCAGGCTCGATGTCAAAAGCCTTCAATAAGAAGGTTAAGCAAAGAATCTTCCAGAAAGGAGATTTGGTCTTAGCCGTCAGACGACCGATGATTATGACGCACAAGACCAAAGGCAAATTTCAACCTAAATGGAAGGACCGTTTGTGATAGAGACAGTCTATTCAAACGGAGCATACCGCCTTACGACTGCAGAAGGCGACCTCCTCATGATGCCAATCAATGGCAAATTCTTAAAGAAGTACTATCCTAATCAAGGATCTTGCTCTCGATCATGAACATTACACCTCTGATCGAGACCCGCGCGTCCGGAATACGCACAAAGAGAGCCTCTCTCTTTCTCCAAGCATATCAAACCTGTTGTAGCTGGGGGTTTGCTTTAAATCCCAAGGGACCTGCTCCCACTTGATTCCCTCTCCAGAGTCACTTACCAATTCTCATCCATAGAATGGTAAGACCACATATTCCGCTGTTACGTTAACATAAACCTATGACAGCAGTCCCCTCATTTCTCCTCATGAGAGCGAGACCTCCAAAGTCACTTACCAATTCTCATCCATAGAAGGTAGGACCATACATATTCCGCTGTTACGTTAACATTAAACCTATGACAGTGATTCCTCGTTTCTCCCGTGAAACGAGACTTTTCCCAACTCCATCGCAATTTTGAAGCTTAGTGGCGTCTCAATTGGTCACGTCATCGCAACCTCTGAACCAACAGACAGCTAAGTCTCATCCCGAGTCCTGTTGACAATTACAAAAGACAGGTCTCGATATCGTTGACATTTACAAAAGATGAGTATCACTCATTATTGAGCTTGGTGGCTTCTTAACCAGTTACGTCATTGCGACCTCTGAACTGGCAGATAGCCAAGTTTATCTACCATTGAACTTAGTGGCGTCTCAATTGGTTACGTCATCGCGACCTCTGAACCAGCAGACAGCTAAGTCTCAATCCCGAGTCCTGTTGACAATTACAAAAGACAGGTCTCGATACTCTGACATTTACAAAAGACGAGTATCACTCATTGTTGAGCTTGGTGGCTTCTCAACCAGTTACGTCATTGCGACCTCTGAACTGGCAGATAGCCAAGTTTCATCTACCATTGAGCTTAGCGGCGTCTCAATTCGGTTATGTCATTGCGACCTCTGAACCAGCAGACAAGCTAAGTCTCAATCTCGATGCTTGCTGACATTTACAAAAGGCAAGTATCTCCCTTTAGCCCCGCAAAGGGCTGACCTCGAGACTGGCGACGTCCCATTCGGTTATGTCATTGCGACCTCTGAACCAACAGACAGCCATGCCTCATTATCCAAACAAACAAAGACACAAGAAAGAATTTTATTAAATTCCAAAAGGATGGGATACATGGAGGAGCCTATAGGCGTACATGATAAGATCGGATCCGATCTCCGAGCGAAGCTAGCCTCGTCCTCCTATCATCAGCAGCCTGGGCCAGCGCCTGTGATCTTAGCTCAACCTCATCGAAGTCCACCGCCTGAGCCAGACGAGCCTCGACCTCCGCCAAAGTCGCCCTCTGTGATGACTCCCGCTCCGCCAGTTCCTCACTTCGAGCCCTGAGCTGCTTAAGCCGCGCAGACTCTTCATGACGCATCTGTGTAGCTTTAGATAAGAGGAGATTTGCCTTCCGGATCATCTCTTCGGCCCTCTTAACCTTATCTTCGGCATCAAGAAGAGCACTGGTGGAAGCGTCAATTGCACTCCCAACCTCTGCTTGCTCTGCCTCCAAGGACTTCAAGTCAGAGGAGATAGCCTTAGCAGCCTCTTGAGCAGCGAGCTGAGCCTCGCGCCTCTGGGCGACAAGACGTGTGAGCCGTTCATCAGCCAAAGACGCTGCGTCGGAACGATGGAAATGGCGCCATTCCTCCACGTCCTTCTCAAGGTCATCTACCAGGAGCTCTAGAGCAGCAGCTTGATGGTACCCTCAAAGTCTCGGATACACTCATGCCACGGGAGAGGACCATCTTCAGCTTCGAAAATGGCACAGGCGAGCCCTTCAAAACTAGACCGATAGTCTGCTCCAAACTGTTATAGAAGCTGTCGACCAGATTACCGATGAAGTCATTCTCAGCTTCATCAACCCTTGAGACAACCTCGGAGCAATCTACCATCCCAGTCGACACCGCCGCAGAAGAAGAAGCGGGAACATCGACAGCAGCAGGGCAAGCCAAAGGTGACCTCGGCGGAGTCCTCAGCGACACCAGCACGCCAGCCACCGCGGAAGTAGGACTGGCAACCACCTCTCGAACAGCAGGCTCGACAATCAAAGTCGGGGAGCTAGGGTCCGCGATCACCCTCAGCCCGCACTGGGCAAGATTGCCGGCACCTCACTCGGTGATATGATTGGGAGTGAGGATACCTCCGGGACTGCCGCCCCTTCAGCCTCTCGCCTTTCAGCTGACGTGGGCTGATAAGAAGGCAAGTCGCCATACAACACGTCCAACACGGCAACATCCGCCGCGGACGAAGCACTCAACCACCCTCTGACCTTCCAGGGGAAGTCTCGGCTCCTTCAAAGCTGACGCATCTTGAGGCGAACACCTGCAGCAAAGCCATGGTCAAAAAAGCGGATGCAGTAAACAAGAGGAGATCAAAAGGTCATCATTTTACCAAAGGCTGATGTTACTCGTCAGCCTCATCAGTCTCTAAGGGTTCCATCGCGAAGTTCTTGCCAGAATCAACGCGGATAGCCGGCCTGCTCACCGATTCCTCCGCAGACCACCGGTAGAGCTGGATGCCATAGGACTTCCTTTAGAAGTCCCAGCGTCCGAGGGCCAATGTCGGCCGCATCACCTCCAGATTCCTCCGAGCGGGTAAAGGAACCAGCAGCAGCTCATAAGCGAATAGAGATCATACTGGTCCCTTGCTCCCCTTGCTCCTCAGTTCCTGCAACAAAAAGCAAATGATGAGTTATTTAAAGTGCGCTGAAGGCATATTAGATGGGGGCAATCTTACAGTAGTCGGTTCAGCAACCGACGGCTCAGCCAATAATGGAGCAGCAGAAGGAGGCGCAGCAGAGAGCTCACCCTCTACCACGATGGTAGGAGTCTGCCGACGGGGCCTCTTCGCCGACGACTTCCTACGGGATCCACTCCCACGCTTCCTTTTGAAGTGGACATCAGAGTCCTCTTCTTCCACTTCCTCCACATGTTGTGAGGGAGCTGTCCCCACTACACCAGACCCGGCTTCACGAGCATCAGCTTCATGAGCATCAGCCATCGTCCCTGCCTTGAAGCAGGGGCTCCTCGCATCAGAAGCCCCGCTATCATCCACAGCGATGAACTCCTCTATGCCAGGAACACGGACTCGTTTGTCCTCCATCTTATCAGAAGCCTTCTGCCTCATCCGATGAGAGATTAACTTCACACCCGAACGGTTGGCATTAAACCTAGCAGGTGTGGAGTTCGAAGCCGCATACCATTGGCAGAAACACAGGGTCGTCAAAGGCCGGGATCCCTCGGCGGCGTGCGTAGCCACGCTCCAGTGTCATCCGCGGCAAAGAACCGCCAAGCACGAGCCCCATCAATAAGGCTCCCCATGAAAGCCAGGTCCGGATTGGGGTTGCCCACATACAACTGGTCATACCCAATTGGCGGGCAAAACGGCTTGGGACGTAGGGCTCCAGGTAGCAGGTATCCCCACTCCTGTACAGCAAATGCGAGGGCCGGATACAGACCAGCCACTCGAAAACACCCGACTCATGGGAGACCGACCTGACTCCACATCATGGAATTCCTCGTTGTATCCTGCACCCCGCAGGCGAGGAAAACAACGGAACAGGCTATAAGCGTCATAACGACGCACTAACTTACGGGCCTCGGCCACATAAGTTTTCTGCCACGAACGGCCTTCAAAGCGACGGAGAAGCGCCGTTTGAACACCCTGCGGAGGGTCTTCCCCAGCTCCAATCAAACTAGGGCAGTGCAAGGCGAACCACGCCATCAAGTAGGTGTACGGTAAACCTACCCTAGGATTGGGTCCGTCACAAGGCAGGACGGCACCTTTCCCCCGCCTTGACGCCATTGGCCTGCAGAAAGCCTCCGTCAGTGCACGAAGGCCCCTCTGAATACAACACACCATGGCCGGGAGAAGACCCAGACGGTGGCCATGGACCAAGCGTACGGCAGGCAGCAGCACATTCGGGTGGACGATGTCACCCGAAGAAGAAGGCACGACACACTTCTTTAACCAGATGGTTAAGAAGCCGGCCAGCACGCCTTGCGAGACATAGGCCGACGGGCCTGATGGTGAAAGCTCCGAAGAACATCACCCTTCCCGAGAGGACCATCATCTTCTGCCACGACGATGTCCTTTTCAGCATGCACCTCCATCCTGCCAAGATGTCTTCTTCAGCAACTCCGCAATGAGCTGCCTCAGGCGCACTAGTCATATCCGGGAACAAATAGTTCCCCCAGCTCTTCAAGCTCTTCGAGCTACCTTTGCCACCAGTGTGGATGCTGGAGCAAATGTGCAAATGGCACATCAATTCCCGATAGTCTCGAGCAGAGCAGGCTCCTGCTTCTCCAGAATAGCCAACTCCGCCTCACAGGGAAAGTACTCCTCGTATGGAAGAGACCCGAAGGGCAAAGCAGAGATCTCCCGCATCTCGTGCAGGGCCATGCCCAACTCTCCAATGGGGTGAAGAAAGTCCCCGAGGCCGGGCAATACAACTCAAGGATGGCGTAGAAGCACGCCACCTTCATCTCGATGCCGTAGCAGGTCGCCCTGACGGCCTCATGAGGTTTAACCTCTCTAAGTCCCCCTCAAAATGGGTGAAGATATAGTTGGTCAACTCCGCCCACCACGATCTAGGAGGGTGGACCCAACCGGGAGTCCTGAAATCGGTGGCGGGTAGTTCCCGTCAACTTCGCAGAACTGAGTGCCAAAGGTCGGCGCCGCAGCTGGGTTCCCCTACTGGAAGGTCCCGCGATACCTTCCCAGGGCATAGCCCCATTATGCTACGAGGATGGCCAGCCCTCGAGTAGCCGGACTGGAATGTCAACCTCCCGACACTTACAGACTCGGCGTTTAGGCTCACGCCCCACGCCATCTTCCGAGCCTGAGTCGCGCTCGCGAAGGAAGACAAAGCAAAATGCCGCTTAGTGGACGGGAGATAGAATCTCTCGCCGTCCAACTGGAAGATCCACTGGCCTTCACCGGCCTGCAGCTGGCGATCGGGATCAGGTGCAGCATCCCCGAACATGAAGTCAGGCTTTCTGTAAGCCTGACGGTCGATATCTTCAAGTGGAGCCGTAGTCAAGATGCTCCGCATGGCCTGCGGACGACCCTCCTGGATGAGCGTATCCCGTACAAGGGAGCTTGGCTCGCTGAACAATGAAGCCTGCCCATAGAACTGCAAGCTGATGCTTCCGCCTGCTCGACTGGCTACACCGAACAGACTGTTCTGGAGGCCGGAGGCGTAATGTACTGCAAAAATAGAAATGAACTATGATTAGTTCACAATCAAGTGGATGCGAAAGCATAAAAATTCACTAAGGCAAGCTCGCCCAGCAAGCAGGGCCTGCAAGGCGATAGCTTTGAAAAAGCTTCACTTCATGGATAAGACTGCATCTTTGCAGAAAATATCCAAAGCGCCAGCTTCAAGCAGGGAAGTGACATAGCCCTAAGGGCTGACGTCATCGAAGGGGCATTATGGTTAAAATCATATGACTGAGAAGACTTATTCAAGTCCTTTTCCTCAAACAGTACGGAGATGGCCCAAGTTATGGCTTCGTGCAAAAGCCCAAAGAAGAACTGTTCAGTTCTTACTTCCCTGGTGCAAGCAAAATAGGGAAGTTGAAGGGAAACGAGTTCCTGATAAGGACAGATCACATTTGATCGTCCTAATGGCCGAGTATCGGCTCCAAAGGATGGAGACCACTCTCTAATTAGATCGGAAAGTTCCTTACCAGCGACAGGTCGCTCAATGACGGAGGAGGAGGAGGGCCCTCCGCTGCAGAAGTCGTTGCTTCCTTACTGCTCGTCTTTTGGGCGCCATCGAAGAAATGTAAGGGTTCTCAAAGAATCTGAAGCAAAGAAGGAGGGAAGAAGGAGAGGAAAAGACAAAAATTTCTCTGAAAAAGGAGATCTTTTCCATGTTCAGCCCGATCGGGCTTTTATAGGCCAATCAGCGCCTGAAACGAGGCCTCGAAAAAAGGGCATGCCGCCGTTTCGAATTAATTCGAAACAGCGCCCGAAGCGCCTTCCGAGAAGCGCCGGTTCAACTCTACTAAAAGTTAACTTCGCACTAGTGCAAAAGTGCGGACTTCGCGCAATCCTTCAAGGACTTAACCGAAAGGTTCAAATTAGCCCTCTAAAGAGGCACTGACATGACAGTCTCGCGAAGATCACTCAAGGGAAGGGCTAGTCCTTAGCTCCGCACACAGTTTAGCCCAGC